>JBBBVM010000029.1:2588148-2875696 GCA_037355625.1 Petunia x hybrida
GCAAATGGATAGGAACAGGCCAAAACCCGCCTTGATTGGGAGAGTTGATTAAATCCGTTCATTGCCCAGCTGAAATCCTTTAATTGCAATTCCTTTGCTTCAAGGTTATGGACTTTTTCAAGTAATTTTTGCTTCGACGCTGAACCTTCAATCTTCAAAGAATCAATATGAGCCTTGTAGCGACGATAATAGTGAGTAAGGCGCCAATAGTCCTCTACGGAATCCGCACTCTTCAAATGGCTTTCTTTGTATCTGCCACAAGTGTGACCTTTTATACTATTCCACGTGTGTTCAAGTCCAGTAGCTTCACCACAGAGCCAACTACGAAGAACAAAGAAATTTTGCAGAATGTTAAGATGATAAGCAACAGTAAGAAGAAAGCAGTGATCTACCATATAAAGTCTTACCAAAATGGCTGTCCACATATACACTGTACCAGGTTGCATCCTCCATCCTTTTCCACAATTTTGTAACATTTTGGACAATGCTTGGTTTTCTCTGACATCCAACTGACTGTCGGTGCTTCATCGTCACACTTCTTCAGCCAGAGGTCCCACATCACACATGAACAAGGTGAGTGCACTTCACACAAGCAATTAAAACAGAATTGTCGACCGCATACACATTCAACTTCACAATACTCATCATCCTCAACACGAATTGCGTTTCCACAGTGAGGAACACTAGGACACCATTTAACCCTCTTATTATCCTCAATATATGATTCTAAGATAAAACGATCAAACCTCTCCGCCAAATCAGGATCCCTTGCAGTGACAAGATCCCTAATAACTCCTTCATCACAGATTGCTTTGCACTTTGGAGCCATGCATGTTATACGTCTACTCTTACCATCATTTATCTTTACTATGAAATGCTCTGTCCAACCTATGTAATACAATAAGAAAAACAAATTTTAGGTTGCTCCATTCATAAATAGGATGGCAAGACCCAGACAACTGAGAACAACAAAAAATTCAATCAAACGAATCTAGCTATCCAACTTTAGAAGACAAGAAACAATCACTATCATACAAGACAATAGAGCAGCAACCTTGAGCATGACAAGCAAAGAAATTCTTATAGGTTGAATCCTAGATATAACATTAGGGGGGAGGATAGAAGATGCTCACAATCATTGCAAAACCTATGACTGCAATCCATCATCGTCATTTTCTCAGCAGGGAAATCATCAAAGCAGATTTCACATGTTATTTCAGTTGAGGGATCATAGGCAGGACTCTCATCTTTCTCTTCAAGTGTTACACCAGCTTCGGCGTACAACTTTTCTTTCCCTCTTTCAACAAATATTGCAAAGACCTTATCAACATCCCATTGATAATGAATAAGCAAGGTCCGTGCATGATGTTCTTTCAGAGAAAGCAAGTCCACCACTCTCTGCAAATCTTCTTTCTGCAAATTTATAGAAATGCTTCACATCTCTGTCACCAATAACAAATTGAAAAAGACGCAATTTGGGACAAACATGCTTACCTGTGCTGCTAAAAGGGACTCTTTCCTGATTACCTGCAAAGGCCAAAAAGCAGGACTAAATTCACATGTAAAAAGACACAAAACAGCATACAACTTTCAACAAATTGGATACCCCCTACCCTTAATAAACTCAAATTGGCTAGTTCTTAATCACTCAACAGATCAAACAACAACAACAACAATTGTTAGTTGGCATCAGCTATATGAATGTTTTAAAATGCACCCCTTTCCATTTGGACACATTTAGGACAAATTACAAGGTTTTTAACACTAAAGATTTTCTCTATTTTCTAGTGACAACAAAACAAAGAGCATCACTCGATGGTCCAAACTTATCCTACAATTCCATCAAGAAAAAACCATCTTTTACCAGAATAATCAACATGCAGGCAAAGGTCATGGGTTCTCAGTCGTACTGCCACCCAATATTTTCACATGTTTGGCCCATGAAAAAGAATTAAGCTCACACATTAATATAATTTAGTAATTAGAATTGTAATCTCTATAACAACTTAAGCGTTTTAGATGAGATGACCACATAATTCAACACCATGTAAACAAAATTCGAGAAAGGAGAAAACAGTGTTTCTTGGGAATTTTTTTTATTACCCTGCATGAAGGAGCTTTGTCACATGAGACATCACTATCATATTCAGGTTCAGGGGCACGATCATAATCATCTTCGTATTCATCATCATCATACGCTCCATTGTAGTATTCATCATCACTGCCATACAAAGAGTCGTCTATTGCCATATTTATAGGAAACACACAAATGAATATATGCAAAGTTGTGTGAAAACTTGCAGAAACTTAAATTTATTTTTTAGAAGCTGAATTTGCTTTTTTTTATTCGTCACCCATGCAAAATGTTGGTGACGAATTTTGGAGGGGAAGCAAATAACCCCTCCAATAAGAAACAATCTTTGTCTTTTAGTTAGTTTTTTGTGAGTGTGTGTTTGATGTTACTAAGGTTGTTGATTTCTTGTTTTCTGCAAAAAGTAAAAAGTAGAGTGAGTTTGATTGTTGTGATATTCTTGGCCTTTATATAATGTACATTGGTAGTTGGTTAGCCATTTATATGTACTTTTATTAGAGTGAAGGTGGACCGTAAATAGTGCTAAAGGATGAGAAAGTAGAAGAAAACACGGTTAACCATATCCTCAACCAAAGTTAGTTCCTTTGTCTTTTCTTTTTTTGTTTCTTTTTCTGATTGGGAAAAATCTAGTTTTTGTTGTAAAAAACTAAGATGCAAATTTTGATCAAACTGAGTAATATCCACTAGCCTTAATTATAACTAGCTTTTGAAAAAATAGTTACACTTCTAACCATTTCCATCCATTGTCTGAACGGCAAGTAATTAACATTAATGTGCATCAATCCAAAGATGCAAGTATAATTTATTATTGTGTTACCTAATGAAAGCAATATCAAAACCAAATTAGCATCACTTTCTAAACTCAAGATTTATACCTATAACTGATATGGGAAGAAATTCAGCATATTTCACGTTCGAAATACAAAAAAGTACTATGATACATTGTCAAAGTGTATTTCATTATCAAACACAAACAGTCAATTATTGTCTCCTCCCTCTAGATTTTCTGTAACTAAGACCAAATATATGGAATCCGGCATCAAAATGACGTGTTTTTTTAGTTGAGCAACAAAAATGGGTTGCCCAATTAAAAAGTTACGAAAAGGAATGTATCGGCACTAGAAGTATCGACTTATAATAATTGATAAACGGTGAAATTTAATGGACTAACGTGCATATTTCTTACAAGTCGGCATTTGTTTCGCCGACTTAGTAAGTTGGCAGAACAAATGCCGTCTTGCTACATTATTTGATAGCAACATATCAATACAAATTGTGCCGACTTACAATTATTTTTACAGTGTAATCAATGCAAAATTCAATTTAACTCTTTTTTACTCCTTTTCCAACTCCACCCACCACCATCGTCAACCCCACCAACAACGTTGTTCAACTCCACCAGGTAAATGTTGCGTCTCTCTCCTTTATTTTCCATCGTGTTAAATCGTTAAAAGAACTTCATTCATCATGTGTGGTTCAGTACGAACATAAATTTCAAGCACTCGTATGGACATTTCTTCCGGTAACTTTAAATTCCATCATGTATCATCGTCATATATATTCCACTCACAATATATTGGCACACCTTGACTAGTAGATGAGTGTGGATACCTACCAAAAATTAAAATATTTTCCGGTGTTGGAACAATATTCATTTTCTTAAATAAAATACCAACAAACCTATCATACGAAATAGTAGTGAGCACTTTGGAATTACTTTTAGGAGGTAAACTATACCTGATTGAATTATTTTCATGTAATACTTCGTCACCCCAATAAAATGATACATTTACTTTGGACATGACTAAAAAAAATATTTTCTGTTGTTGATAAAGAGATGTGAGAAGAGATAAGAAATGAGAGGTAATCAGTAGTGGAGGATGAAAGATGTGAGGCAGGAGTTATATAGAGCGGAAAATGCATAAAAGTCGACAGATCGGCAAAACTATTGCCAATTATCGTAAGTTAAAGAAAAATCATGGCAAGTCGGCATTTGTTCTGCCGACTTACAAATGCCGACTTGTTTAAAAATTTGTTCCATCAATTTCTTTAGCAACGCCGTCTACCAAATAATGTAAGTCGGCAGAAGTAATGACGATGTACCATTATTGTAACAATCTATTTGAGCAACCCATTTCTATTGTCTTCTTAAATATTTGACCCATTTTGGTTAATTATATAATTCTCATTATTCATTTGGCTTCAGTAGGCCCCATTTCATTCAAGATAACAGGTAACAAAATTCTCCAAAATGAATTAATCTAGACTTGGACTAGTCCCAACTCACAAGTATGCCGGTTGAGACCAAACTCTGAAAATATTTCAACAGAACAAATTGTAACTCGATTCGAGACATACAAAATTTACAAAGAAGCATTTGAGTAATCGATCTGAAACATGTCCTAATCTTCCACTGTCAAATTACATTGATATGGTCTTTCCCCAATCTGCGCTAATAAACAACCAAATCTGCAACCAAAAAGTAGAGAAAGAATTACAAACACAAATCATAGTTTACATCATTCATTTATTTGACAAAAAAAAAAAAAAAGGTGGTTGAGAAATCCATAATATGCCAAGGTTTCATGGTGACCAATCAAGTAACAAGAAAAAAACGATCAAATTTGAAAGTTTCTAGCATCATCTCTGCCTGACACTTATGTTACATTGTCAGATTTTTTCCTTTAATCCATATTAACTCATAACAGCGATGACATATAATGATTTTCGTACCTTCCTACCAAATGCAGCCACAGCGAATAAGAAGTTCCCATCCTGGAGAGGGAAAACAAAAAAAAGGTGAGTAAATTGCATTAGAAGCTCTTGCACATGTGTGCTTCACTGGAATAGCACATGAAGTTTTTGCAGCGAAACTGTATTTAGACTGTAACCTCAACGCTTGGAAAATTGTGGACGCTTGCGAGCCTTCTTGAGACCAACTTTCTTCCGCTCCACAACTCTGGCATCTCTAGTTAACAGACCCTCTTCCCTCAATGGTTTTCTATGGCTCTCGCTAACCTTTAGGAGTGCGCGAGCAATGCCAAGAGAGATTGCTTGAGCCTGCCCAGAAAGACCACCGCCTTCGACCTTGACAAAAATATCATAGCTAGCCTCATATCCTAAAGTGGCTAGAGGAGTTTTAACATATTGAATCCACAACGGATTTCCTTGAAGATAATCCTGAATATTATGACAACTGTTAAGTCTTATATATTCAGAGCAACGACGCATTGAAGAAAAAGATAGCATTACATTGCATTCAATAATATTCCAGTAATGTTAATCACTGTTGATGACTTGCCCCATAGGACCTTGAGTATAAGAATTAGAGAACTCTAATTTAAAAGCGCCATTATTCCCATAGCAACGTTATAAAAATGCAAATGTCACACTCCTGTTGATCCCAAACTAAGTGTATTCAACTCTGCTAAACACCACTTAATTCCTCATAGTAACTTAGCTCACCTATTCATTCTTTTGTTTATAAAGAACTTAACTCTTCTATTCAACTTATGCAATGCTTTCATCTATGTGAATTGAAATGGAAAAGTTTTGCTTTCTTCTTGTGCTTCTGTTATATGCACCAATGTTCCAGAAACTACTTTAAGCATACTTTCTCTGCCTTTGTGTTCCCTTTGCTTTTCAAATTCAGGTTTCCCGTTTTAGGATCTCTATACATTTGAAATGAACTGTCACTCCAATATGATTTTTTTTTTCACAGAGAAAATGATAATGTACCATGTGTCTCCCTAAATCCTGCTATCTAAAATTTTAAGTGGCCTATTTGTGTGTCCCTAAACTCTGCTATCTAAAATTTTAAGTGGCCAATTCAGTAACCAACAACTTTTCAGTAAGCAGCCTGCTTCATGTATAAAACTGAGCATCCAGCTTTCTCAGACTCCTAGAAAACATTTTCAAATATATCCCCTCCAATGAATTGCTCTAATAACAGATAATAACCCATATATATACATATAGCTTCAAATAGCTTTTTTTTCCAACCAAAAATCCTTGAGGGCTAGTAGAGCACAGTTCAAAACTCAGTGGACAATGGACTTGCCCCTCTACCCTTATCCACCTAAATACCAAACTTTTGTCTACGACAATGTTCGAACACACGACTTCCACCTAAGCAACATAACACACACTGGATTCTTACCACTAGCCAAGCCTCGGGTGGGACCAGCTATTAGAATCTTCTGGGAGTATTCTTACTCAACCAGTCCAGCTCATCTAACACTAAACAATTTCTCAATTAAGGCACATTAGGTTCTGTAAATCTCACATTAATTCAGCACAGACAAATCAAAGCACCATTACTGCCAGACCTAATTAAGTACAGTAACTACATATCCCATAGAGAGAAAAAACATACATTCTGCAATTATTCACACGTGAACAACTGGCCTCTCAAATTTCTCAATTATAAAAAACACTTAAATTTTGCAAACTTTATTTATCAAAGCATATAACAATGTGCAAATTTCATTAACCAAAACACATAAAATTAAAAAGAGAGAGAAATAAAAAAGACCTTAGCATCACGATAATTGATGATAATTTTGCCAGAACCTTCTTGAAGAACAACACGAGCACTAGCACTTTTACGTCTACCCGTTCCAAATATAGGCTGTGCTGCAAATCCACCTGGCAGTCTACTTTTCACTAATTTCAACAGTTCTTCTCTTGATTCTGATTCCACTACTGCTGCTGCTTCTTCGGCGGCTACGGTAGCTGAGATTTTAGGTAATTTTGAACTGACAGATAATGACAATGGCTTTGAACAATAAATGTAAGGTTTTTGAGAAATTTGAGAAGAGAAGGAAAGTGAAGCAAAGGATGAAGTGAGAGAAGTTAAGGAAATCGCCATTTTTGGAGACGAGAGAGAGTCAAGAGTGAAAGGTGGGTTTTTGAAGAGTAGTGGATAAGTTGTAAAGAGATAAGGGATGGTTTGGTTTCAAGGTTACAACTTTGTATTTTTTTTACTATTACACTATTCGAAACTTAGCCCCCGTTTGTTTATAGTTTTTGGGGACATTTTTTGGGACTTTTTGGGAGAAAAACTGTTTGTTTATGCTATTTCATCAAAACTTCTCCCAAAAAGTCCAAAAACTCAAAAAGTGCTCAAATGCTGTTTTTGGGCAGTTTTTGGGAAATTTGAAAAACTACTCACAAAACTTCAACTATTTTTTCAAGTAAATTCTATGTCCAAACACAACTTCAAGTTCCAAAAATTATTTTTCAACTCAAATCCAAAAACTCAAATTCCCAAGTTTCAACCAAATCTATGTCCAAACGCTAGCTTAGTGTATAATGGGTTGGTCGCTTCATCCTTCACTTTTAACAACTTGTTTGGATGGTGTTACACATCGTAACATACTATTATAAAGGATACGGTATTTGTCTTTATTGTTACTTTAAAATTTTATTATATCATATGTTAAATCATCGTTTCGTAACGATAAAAAAAAGTCTCATTTTACATAACAGTCTATTGGTGTGATTGTATGTTATCGTTTTTTTTCCTCTATTCTTCCTCTTAATAATCTCACCATTTACGCTACTTTTTTCTTGGCAATATTTTAAATTCATTTTCCATGTTGCTAGTATGTAGTGTTATGAAACGACATGAAACAATATAGTCTATCCAAATGTTGATTTGCAAAAATAATAGTATTGTATCGGTCTAAATTAGGGTAGGTCAACAAATCAAATTTGTATCGGGTTTAACTGGTAATTTGCTTGTATCGAAATGCTTATTCGAGCTAGAACTGAGTTTAGACTAGGTGAATTGCTTAAGAATATAAACGAGGCAAGAAATAAATTGAATAATAAAACGAGGCAGCAAGTAAAAAATAGAGTTGAATATTGTATTGATCATGTAATGTTGTTTACAAACGAATCCTACTTATAATCAGGAGAAAGAATGACGTTGTACATATCATAATTGTGCCTTTATGGCCATTACTTCGTGTTTAATTTTGATTGACCCACGATCTTTCTCTTAAATGCTAGAGCAAGGGTCGACGGTTACAAAGAATTGCCCTCGTCTCCCGAGGTATGACATCCGGTCGAGGTTACGAGGTTTTCTCTGAGCTCGGTGTTTCGAGCTTACCTCTCCTCGTTTCCTAAGGCAATTTTCCAGGGCGAGGAACTATGCAGTCTCTCCTCGGGAGTTTGCCTCGTGGAACAGTCTTCGTGTTACACTTTAAGGTCTTGCTCGAGACCTTGGTGATTTTTATCCAATACAGATAGTCTCCCCCCCCCCCCACTCCTCGAGAGGTTGCCAAATCTGCGTGGGAGAGGAATGAACTTTAGGCGGGAGATTGATGTGGCTGTTTTTGCACCGCAAAATTCAAAAACGACGGTTGTCACTTTGAATTCCCATCAATCATGCGTGGCGATCGCTGATTGGGCGCATTTTCCTGTTTTGCCTTCCCCATGCGGCTGTAATCATGGCCCTTTTAACCTATATATAGTCGAACTTTGCCTCCTCCTCCTTCTTCTTCTTCTTCTTCTTCTCGTCTTCAATAGTAAAACTCTTGATTTTCCCCTCTTTTGCAACCCAAAAAATCTTTGAAAAATGTCTCAACAGAATTCATCACGTTCTCCACCTTCCCTTGTTGACACCATGATTGTTGGTGGGGAACTAGTTAATGTCCCTGAACTGATGGACATTGTTGTCTCTCCTGACTTTAACATGGAGGATCTTACTTGTCCCAACAGTGTGGATCAAGAACAACGCTCAACTGTGGCTGGGACCGCCGGAGTAGTTATGGCGGCGGAGGAGGAGGTCGCCACGAAGGATGTGGGTGACGATGAACTCCTTTTTGATGACTTGGAACTCAAGCCCCACCATGTCATTCCTTCCAAAATTGATCTTTCGAAGGATTTTGTTATACAGCTTCAAACTGAATCGGAAGCTAGGAGGAGAAGGAACATTCTTGTGGGGGATACGCCGAGCTTGATTACTCAGGCGAACATTCATTTGGTTAGCTCTGATTGCAACTGGGGCCCCGAGATGAGGGTTGGTACCCCCGCCCTCGAGAGCCGAGTGCGTGATCCAGTCGAAGGGCGTTCCTTCGTTTTCACTTATCCCTTTACGATCGGTTTCTCTCTCCCTATCCCCGAAGTGTTGGACAATTTTTGTGGAACCTTCCAAATATGTATAGCCCAGATTGGACCTGGGGTATGGAGGCACATTTAGTGCCTCGAATTTTTGAGTAAATTAGCTAGGGTACCTTTCACCCTCGATCATCTCTTATATCTGTTCCCCCTCCCCTTTCACAAGGATGGAGTCGTTCAGCTCAACAAACGGGGTTCGCATTGGCTGATTACAAAAAGCGAGGATCTCGAGGACCATGGGTGGAACAAGCACTTCGTCCTCTTGCCTACCGATCTTTTCTCTTCGAAGCCTGATTTTTCCGAGTGGTGGAATCGAGCCCGTAAGTGTTTCCTACTTTGTTTATTTTCATTTTACTTTTTCCCTTTTTCTGACTCCTCGTTTTTGTCTCTTTAGCCTAGGTGGTTCCGATTGTTCGCCCAAAGAATTTGGTTCAATGGGTTCAGGCTATTATTGATGCCAAACCTAGGCCAGAGAGGTCGTGGATGGTTTTGGCTGCTTTGGATGAGAACCAATGGACATGTAAACGGCATGGTGAGCTACTTTTTATCCAACCTTTAAGTCTGGTCTAGTTTTTCGAGGCTCTGTGCTTCGATGTCTCACTATCTCTTCTTTGTTGTAGGTCTCCCTAAGAGGGCGATCACCGCGCCGAAGGAGAAACAATGAAAGAAAGAGAGAAAAGACAAGAAGGATGAGGTTCCCGAGGTTGGAGATGCCTTAAATGCCCTTGAAGATCTTATTGGAAACCTTTCGAGGGGGAAAAGTGGAAAGAAAATAGATAAGGGGTAGAAAAAGACGGCTCCCGAGGGGTCACTGGACCTTGGGGCCAAAACAGGTCAAGTATTTCTCCTCTTGTTTTCACCTTTTATTTTGTTTTCTCCGTTTATCATCTCCTTCCTTTCTTCTTTCAGTTTTGAGGAAGAAGGAGTTATCCTCGGGGGAAACTCCGGAAGCAAAGCGGGCTAAAGTTGAGCCTGTCCCTTTTCCCGAGCACACTTCTACTGACGAGGCTGAGAAAAGGCAAGATGAAGTTGTGGTTCCCCCTACTTACGAGCATGGACTAGTTCAGGTTGCTGATAAAGACATGGGGGACATTCATCCCCCCTCTTCGGCGACAGTGAAAGTAGACGATGTTGGGCCATCTCGAGTGGGAGACAAGACTCCTCGAGCCACTTCCGAGCCTGCTGCCGATGCATCTTTTTGGAGGCAGTTTTGCTATATTGAGATTCCTTCAGAGCTTTGTCTCCTAGATGGTGACATCCAGGTCCCGATCAGCCTTCGTGGATTCTTGGGTCCTAAGGAACGCAATCTTCTTAAGGAGTCTCCCATTTCTGATTTGACGGCTGATGTTGCTCAACATGCCATTCATGTACGCTTTCTCTGAATTTCCCTTTCCAATTTTGTGTTTGCTTCCTTCTCTGATTTTTTTAGAATCCTCTTGTGCAGTACTATATCAATTCTATCAGGGCTGCCGAGATAGAATGCAACCGAGATGAAAAGCTTCAGCAGTTAAAGGCTGGATGGAGGCAGGAGTGAGCGAGTCTCGAGGCTCAAATGAGCGGTCTTCAGAAAGAGCTAATGAATGCAAGGCTCAAGTTGGAGCAAGCTAAAAATGGTGCCAACAAGTCTGACCTCGAGATGACCAAAGCCCTCGAGGCTAAATCTATCATTGAGGAGAAGATGGCCCGTTTGAAGGAACTTTGTGATGCCGAGCTGACGAGAGTAAGGAACGAGGCTTAGTCAGCTATTAGTGAGAGGGCCAAGAAGTTTCATGCAGACCTAAAGCAGAAGATGTGTAAGACGAATGAAATGGCTGCGGAGAAAGAGCAGTTGGCTAGAGAGAAGAGTCAGCTCAAGAGCAAGGTCAAGTTTCTGAGGGGCAAGGCTGATTCTTTCTCCTCGAGGTGGAGAATGAGGAGGACTCGGGCCAAAGTTGATAAAAATTAGGCCGTTATTCAGAAGAGGCTGAAGACTTTGAAGGAGTATCGCGGTGGAGTCGACCTTAACGCCTAGATCGCTAAGGCCGAGAACGATGATGCCGTGGCCTAGAAACTAATGGAAAACCTCCCTTCGAGCAGTGAGAGCTCGGACGAGGGAGGGGATGACTCCGAAGCGGAGGCTTAGAGTAGCGTTTTTGTTTCTTTTTTGGCTAAGGCTTTCGTGTCGTTTATCTTGTAAATATTTGGGCCTTCGAGCCTTTTTTATTAATGGAAATCCCCTTTGTGGAAATATTGAATTTGCTTGCAAGGCTTTTCGTTATTTTGAGCTAGCTTAGGACGAAAGTCTCGCCCTCGAGCCGTAGGCTTTAACTTGTGACTAGTTATGCATGTTTAAATGAGAATAAAAAGATGTTGAATCGAAGTTTATTCCATTGATCAAATCTGACTACTTTTATTACAATAGACGCCTGGTTATAACAGGACTAAGATTGCATGAGCTTATTCGAGCAAGTTCCAAGGGTGAACCTTTTGCGAGGTCATTGCTCATGCTCTGAGGGCTTTTCCTGGCGAAGTCCCCGGTTGTTGAGTCTTTGCTTGTTATTTTCTTGGTCCGGCCGAGGCGACTGTACTCTTCATCGCGATTGAATAACACTCTCGTGTTATTCGTTGTTCTCCTCGGATGGCTCTTATTCCTCATGGAGTTGGGAACTTGATCACTTAATGCAAAGTGGATGGCACGGCCTCCATTTCGTGGATCCAAGGTCTCCCAAGAATGACATTGTAGGCTATATCCTCAACCATAACCTGGAAGGTAGTTTTCTTGTTTAATCCCTCTGCAGTAGTTGTGAGGGTTATTTTTCCCAAAGTCTTCTCGGTGGAGTTGTTGAACCCTGCCTTTGGGAAGACTAAGTCTTTCAACCACATCTTTTTTATCGTTCCATAGTTGATAATGTCCACTAAGATACCAGGATCAACTAAAGCTCGTTTGACATCACAGTTGTTGATCCTGAGCGTGATAACTAGCACATCATGATGGGGGAACATCATCTCATCACAGTCTTCTTTGCTGAATACCATCTCCTTGCCTGAATTTCCAGCTCTTGTTCTCTTCTCCGCTGTAATGGATGATTTCGCTACTTTCTTTGTTGCAGCAAAATTTATCCCATTCACCTCCGATCCCCCAGTGATAACATTCACTACCCTCTTTGGTGACTGCGCTCGGTGTGGTTGCTCTTCTCTCCTGTTCTTTGAGTAATTGTGTTTCAATTTGTCAGTTAGGTACTGCTAACACCCCCTTCTTGAGCAAATGAGCCACCTCGAGACGCAACGCTTTACAATCTTCAGTTGCGTGCCCGTAGTCCATGTGAAATTCACAATGTTGAGTTTGGTCCCTCTTACTTGGGGGCGTTCTCATGTCTTTGGCTAGCCTCACTCCTTGATCAGTCATTCCGTTGATCGCGTTCACCAGCTCGGAAGTGCATACATTGAAATTGTACTCAGAGATTCGAGGCAGATCTTTCTCCTTAGATACCAAAGATGGGCCCAAGGATTTTTTATTGGAGGAGATCCAGTTTTTCCCCCCGAGTCTTTGGCTCACGTGCTGATACCCCCGAAGCGCTGACTTACGTGCTACTTTTGAGCTCCATGGTATGGCTCATATCGATTTTTTGAATTCCCTCGCGGCGCCTTGGTGCGTCGAGAGGATTCAGATCGGCCTCGGTAAGAATGACCTCGTCTTTATTCTTCTCCACTCTGCTTCCTCGAGCCTGATCTTTGTTGTGGCTCGGTCATGCAATTATTCCCAAGTTCGAGCTTGCCACTGTTGGAGCTCTTTCTTCAACTCAGCCGCATCCTCTGAATTTCCCACATTAAGATTCTTTTCAAAAGCCATGACTGCCAAGCTGTCATCCATTTTTGGTAGGTCCATCCTCTCGGCCTGAAAGCGCTCGAGGAAGTCATTGATGGGCTCGAGGTATCCTTGTTTTACATCAAAGATGTCTTCCTTTCTTTTGAGGATCTTTTGGGCCCCAGTGTGAGCTTTAATGAACATGTCTTCCAATTTATCAAAGCCGGAAATGGACTTAGAAGGGAGGAGCATGTACCAACGTATCGCCCCTTTTTCTAGGGTGTCGGCGAATTTCTTCAAGAACATGGATTCTTTTTCAATTGGGGTTAGATCGTTGCTTTTAACCATAGCCATGTATTCTGTAATATGGTCAACTGGGTCTGTCATCCCGTCATACTTTGTTTTGGGACGGGTGCTGGAGCAGCTTCAGGCTTGAAGGGTAACTAGCGACATTTTTTAATGTCCAGTGTTGTTGGGGTTTGCGGACCCCTGACACGTTTTCGAGTCGTTTCTCCATGCTAGCCTCGAACTCTTTCTTCCACTTTTCGAAGTCAGAGACGCTCGTTTGAGACGTCGTGGGGGCTACAATCCCCGAGACCCCAGACGAGATCCCGTTTGGGAGACCTCCCATGTTGGTTCCGACGGGAGCAGCGTTAGGGTTCCCTCCATTGAGCATCGTTAAGGGAATATCACTGAGGGTGGGATAGACTCTCCCATTCCCAGCAAGAGCTTCGAAATTGCTCATTGAATTGAGCCTGCTGCTTGAGCGGCGGCCTGCTCTCACATTTGCTGTAGTGAGCTCACCATGAACTGTTGGAAAGGGTCGCCAGAATTTGAAGATGTTGGCTCGGCTGTCAATGCTCCTACGGGAGGCGTCAGACCGATCGGTGGAGTGGATCCGCCTGGGGGCGTTAATCCAACTAATGGAGCTGAGGTGTTCGTTGGGATGGGGCTAACAGGTGGTGTTGAGTCAGTTGGGTGTAATGGGATCCCACCATTGGTCTCGGTGGTACCCACTGTCTGGTCTGGCACTTGAATGGTCATGTTGTCATTGACAGTATCTGACATTTTATTTTTGGTGGAAGGTCGAAACTGCGGTTTTTGGAACAAACATTATTACCAGGTCCCCACAGACGGCGCCAATTTGTGTTGGCCTAAATAAGGATCGGTCGACAAATCGAATATGTATCGGGTTTAACTGATAATTTTCTTGTATCGAAATGCTTATTCGAGCTGGAACTGAGCTTAGACTAGGTGAATTTCTTAAGAATATAAACAAGACAAGAAATAAATTGAATGATAAAACGAGGCAACAAGTAAAAAATAGAGTTGAATATTATATTGATCGTATCCTGTTGTTTACAAACGAATCCTACTTATATCAGGAGAAAGAATGACGTTGTACATATCATAATTGTGCCTTTATGGCCATTACTCAGTATTTAATCTTGATTTACCCACGATCTTTCTCTTAAATGATAGAGCAACTGTCGACGGTTACAAAGATTGGTCCTCGTCTCCTGAGGTGTGACATCCGCTCGAGGTTACGAGGTTTTCTACGAGCTCGGTCCTTCGAGCTCACCTCCCCTCGTTTCCTAAGGCAATTTTCCGGGGCGAGGAACTATGCAGTCTCTCTTCGGGAGTTTGCCTCGTAGAACAGTCTTTGTGTTACACTTCAAGGTCATGCTCGAGACTTTGGTGATTTTTATCAAATACAAGTATGATACAATAAAATACGATAACGATACATTATGAAACGATATATAACAACTATCCAAATAGGCTAAAATTTGGAGGCAAATATAAGTCAATCCAATTACTAATGTTACTAATGTAATTTTGTCATAATTAATAAAATGACATTTAATTGTTGCTATTATGTATTGTATATCTCAGGTAAAATTTAATAACGGAACAAATGCATTAGTAATGTCTGTAATACAAATTTAGTTAAGAAAAAGATGTCCTTAAATTAGGCAGTACTTGCATAACAATAAGCGTTAATATATGCATTGGTCATTCACAGAAATAAAATACTTTTGGAGTTCTGTCACAGATTTGGCTCCATAAGAAAGTCTTACAAATTTGGCCATAGTAAGAAAGTGGCGATCGCTTGAAGTTTCCTTTGACGGTCGCCATAAACTTTTCCCGACGGGTGCCAAAATTGTAAGAAGTTTTCACGGGGTCAGAAATATAATCGCAACACCATATCATGGAGCGAGCCTTTGCAGGTCACGCGGTATGTTTTCCGAATATTATTGAGGGCACAAAATAGCATGACCACACGCTCGAGTCCAACTCCAAATCCACCATGCGGAGCAGCACCATATCGGAAAGAATCAATATATGTTGATATTTTCTTCACATCAATGCCGCATTGTTCAGCACGCTCTTCCAACAAATCAGGTTCATGAATACGTTGAGCTCCTGAGATATTTCTTCCCCTTTAATGAAGACATCAAAAGAGTTACTATAAGCTGGATTATCATAACATGGCATTGTATAAAATGGACGAAGAGCTGAGGGATACTTGTGAAGTATATAGAATTCAGTTCCATACTCGTCTGCAACGAGCTGGCCTAGCTTTCTCTCTGATACAGTGTTTAAGTCACCAAAAGGATCAACTTCAATACCAGCTTCATTCAACATTAGCACTCCCTCTTTAAATGAGAGCCGTAAGGTCTTTGGTAAATACTTCAAAGGTTGGAATGGGTACTACCTCCAATAGCTTCAAGTTCTTGTTTGCAATTTTCGTTCACCCATGACCTCTGAATAGTGTTCTTTTATCTCCATTTCAACATCAAGACCTGTAAACTCACACAGATGTCTGTGTGTGAAAGATTTTTCGGCTCTAAATATGGGTCCAACTTCAAAGACACGGCCAAAATCACCACATATTACCATTTGCTTGTGAAGTTGAGGAGACTGTACCAGACATGCAGGTTGCCCTTTGTACTCCAATTCAAACACAGCTGAACCGCCTTCACTAGACCCTCCAATCAATTTTAGAGTATGAATTCCAAAAAAACCTTCGGACAACAATGCCTGCCTAAATATATTTTCAACTTGACACTGAACGCGGAAGATTCCTTGATTTGCAAGTGTGCACGTATCCAGGATTCTGTAGTTCAAACGAGTATCTTGATTTACTCGAACGAGCTGCTTTCCTTTCTGTAAAGCTTGTTCTACCTCAACCTCACTTCTTGAAGTATTCTCAATATTAATTGGCAGTGCAACGTGTAATAGGCTTCTCGGGAACAGTGACGATGCCTTGGACATCAACGATGGACTCTTTGCTTAAACTTGTTGCAAATTTGACCATCTAGGCACTTACTAAACCAGGCTCTACCCTCAACACGCATTGCACCGTGAAGCCTCTCTCCCTCACAACAACGAATGCCATCTTTTTACCAACGATTCGGATTGTCTGAACCCTGGCACGAACAAGAACCACCTGATCCCTCATATTCGGAGAGAGAGACTTCACTTCCGTCCATTCCCGACCTGACACTGCCTTTGTTGAAAAAAAGGTTTTGAAGAATGACAAACAACTAGGATTCAGTGGTTCAAGAGGACAACCTGGTCCTTGGATAGAAGGGCACGACTGATCGAAAAGATCTGAGGGTTGCAAATCCCTGCGGAACTAGGAGTAGTGGCGCGTGAACGAGTATACATCCTAGTCAGACTAAAAGTGGCGGTGCCCAGGCTGTGTCTTCGAAGTACGAATAAAAGTTGGACTTGAACAAGGAAAGAGGTACGAGGAATCTTGTCTTACCTTAATTACAAGGTTTCCTTGTGGAACTCTACTAGGGTTTTAATGCCCATATAAATACAAGTAGTTGATGCAGCCGAAACTAGTTATTCACAAATAGAGAGTTGAGAGAATACACAGGCGATCCAACAACTTTCTACGTGAGATAACTGAAGAAGACAACCAGTGGAGTTTAATAGATTGAGTCTAGATATTCTGTCTAGGTTCTTGTGTTGTAAGTTGTCTTGCTTTGTGCGTTCATTGTTTTTACCTATCAGCTTATATTAGAAACAATTGTACTAGGTGAATTTTTGAGAGGTTACTTTATAAAAGCTAGAGTTTAGCTTTGACGAGCGATTAGGGTCTAGAATGTAGCTCCTTGGTTACAGAGTCTTGTAATCAGAAACTTGCTCTTTGTGTTTAGTGGATTGAGTTAAAAAATCTCAGAGTGTGGGTCGTTGTTTTTCTCCCTTGAGCAAGGAGTTTTCCACGTAAAAATACTGTGTTCCTTGTGCCTGTTATTTGTGTGTTGGTTAAGTGCAAACTGTTGAGTCAAGGACAAGGTTTTTGACACAGACGAATCGAGTCCTTGCCACGAAAATCGGAGGACACTATCAACCCCCCCTTCTAGTGTCTTTAGGAGGTGCTTAAATTATAACAAGTAGTATCAGAGCGGGTCTTCTCGTACTAGGTTAACACCTTGAGAAGGATCAGAAGTATGAGTTCACCACCTACCATCACTGAAGGACAGTCAGTTCAAAGTATGGGTGTCAAACGGGTAGGGGTCTACCCATCAAAACCCGGACCCGGACCCGGACCCGTAAATCATCTAAAATACCCCTACCCGAACGGGTTTTTTTCTTAACGAATACCCGTATCCGTTAAGACCCGTCAAAATTATGGGGTATTACTGGATATACCCGTATCCATATCCGTTAAAATAAATTGAGTGTTAAAACTTGTATGTGTAGAGAAAGGTATACACAAGTTTTCCACTCATAGTTTAATTCGTTTTGTGTCCATAATGTTACTAGTGAAATATTTTCAAGAGAAATAAGTTTAGCTATTTAATTAAAAAAGAAACTTGATATTCCATAACAAATCAACAATTTGAATATATATTACTCAAATATGGTATAGAACTTCAACTATTAACTTCGATATATACCTCAAATAGGTGATACCCGTCACTCTTTTGGGTAATAATGCTTTGGATGTTCTAGTTTGTTTACGAGACTGGATTAGATCGGAGCGAAGAAACCAAGGAATTGAAGACTCACTAGAACAAGATGATAACCTTGAAGAAATTCTGCTAAGTGATCAAGCACTATCAATGGCACCTCCACCGGAGCATGAGGAAAATGACACGGAAGAAATTACACAAAGAAATAGGCATATTTAAATTTGTAATTTGAATTTTCATTATCTAGTTTTGATGTTGCACTTTTCAAATTTAGAAGTTTAATGTTCAATACTTTAATAGTTCAAGTATCTTAAATAAAGTAAGTCTTTCAGTTTTTCCTATCATTCATCTTTTTTTTTTAAGTATTTAAAATAATATTATTAAAAAAATTAAAACCCGGACTCAAACCCGATTTGTTAAGACCCGAACCCGTACCCGTACCCGCTAAGCCCCGAACCCGCACGGTTTTTTTTTCCTACCCAAAACCCGGACCCGTTAAGAACCTGTAATTTAAACCCGTACCCGGAACCTGCGGGTTTACAATTTTACAACCCGAACCCGGACCCGTATTCCCATTTGACACCCATAGTTCAAAGGCCCTCACAGTTCAGTAGGCAGTACTATGCTTGGTGGAAGAACAGGATGGAAAATTACATATGTGCTGAGGACTACCAATTATGGCTTATAGTATCAAAAGGAAATTTGATTCCTACTAAAATAGTTGGTGAGGGAGCTGCTGCCAGACAAGAACCTAAGTTGAAAGAGGAGTTCAATGAGGCAGACTATAAGATGATTGAAAAGAATCACAAAGCCAAACGTTTGGTAATTTGTGGTCTTGGCCCTGAGGAGTTTAACAGAGTACCATCTTACAAGACTGCCAAGAAAATCTGGGATGCTTTGCAGGTTGCGCATGAAGGAACCACTGAAGTGAAGGACTCAAATAGAAGAATGTTGAAGAGACAATTTGAGTTGTTCTCTATAGGAGAGAAGGAATCAATCCAGGATATGATGACTAGGTTGACCATTATTACTAATGAGATGAGATCTCTGGATATGGAGTTGCCTTAAGTAGAGATGGTGGATAAGATTCTGAATGTGCTACCTGAGGCGTGGGAACCCAAGATGACTGCTATCATTGAGTCTAAACCTCTAAGATCCATCAAACTGGAAGAACTAGTTGGTAGCCTGAAAACTCATGAGATGATGAAAGATTCAAAAACTAAACCAGTTCTTAAGAAGGACAAGACCCTTGCACTTGAAGCAACCGATGAAACTGAGGACTATGTTGACTTTCAATCAGTTGAAGCATCAATAGTTAGTGCCTTGAGACAGAAGTCTAACTTGAGAAAGTTCAAAGGTTTCAAAAGAAATAGCAAGGAAAACTCTGGAAGAAAGAACATAGTTGACAGTCCGGATTATTCAGGACGCTTCAAATGCTTCAAGAAGGATCATGTTGTTATGGATTGTCCTATGTGGGAAGCAGAATGGATGAAAAACAAAGCAACTGATGCACTTGGTGCACCTTTGTAAGACATTAGAGGGGGGTGAATAGTGTCCTTACCCGATTTTTAAAACCTAAAACTTGCTTTTAACTTTCTGCGCCTAACTCACAAAGAACTAGATTCCTTGCAAGTTTCTCCTATCTCTGAAACTAAACAAATTGCGGAAACGTAAAGAACACAGAGATTTTTACGTGGAAAAATCCTTGCTCAAGGGATAAAAAACCACGACCCAAACTCTTGGGATTTCAGCTCTTCTACTAAAGGAAAACCCAAGCAAGTTTTAGACTACAACGTAATGTAATCAAGGAACTAGAACCCCCTAGTACCTAGAACCTTCACAGCCACACGTTAGCTGGTAAGGTTACCTCTACTTAACCTCAGAAAATAATCTCCACTTAATGCTTTTAAATAAGCTAATAGATTATAACTCAATAGCCTATAACAAAGAAACTAAAACAACAGACTTATCTATTAAACTGCTCTTTCGTAAGGTTCTGCTGCTCAGCCTTTGTTCTTGCACACAAAGCTTCTCACGATCTGATTGTACTTGATATGCTCTGTTGAGATGTCTTTTGTGCGTATTGAATTTGGCCAAATTAACTTGTATATATAGGCACTAGACTTAGTCGGATCCAACTAAGTTTAGGATTCATTTTCCTCTTCGAAATCAGTTTTAAACAAGACTTATTTAAAAACTAAGTTAATTTGTCTTAGTTCCCAATCCATTTACGTTTAGGAGCCGCGTCCTTCTCAGCACCGCTTCTTGCTTCTTCTGTTTCCGATAGGATTGGAACTTTGACCCAACTGTTCTTTTCTTTCCTTCTTCAGCTCTGACTTGAATATCTCGTTTGAACAGCTGGTCTTCTTACTTCGACTGTGAACCTTTTCGTGGTCCACTTGACACCAGGTCCTTTGTCATCTTCAAAACTCATCCTTCAACAAATTTCCCCTTTTTGATGATGACAAACCATGTGGTCTCACCGAGAGTTTATACTCTTAAGAACCTGTAAAACTCAACCACTAACCACGAACCAGGATAATAACAGTTAGGCGAAAATAGGTCACAAACATATAATGAACTAATCAACATCTAACTTCCCCCTTTTGGCATCATCGAAAAGTTTCACAGTTGTAAGAACCTGCTCAACTTAAATTAAGTCTAGTTGACTCTAGTGCCAAAGGCAGCAAACCAACCTTGAAACGTCAGGAACCTATTTTAGACAATAAATACTAGCAAAATAGGATATTTATAGCAACAAAAAGTGCCAAACCGGCATAAAACATTCAAACATCATCAAAAATATTACAAACCGAGAAATAAGATTGTCTTAAAAACAGGCCATAAAAGAACCAGGAAGGGACTAGGGAAAGGAACTGGTTCAGAACTGGGGAATATCAGGGATGTTAAAGTGAGAAAGCAACAAGGCGAGGCGACGCGAGTTTTCTTCTCTTTCACGCTCCAGCTCTGCATCCAGCCTTATGTTTTCAGCATTCATCCAGACCAGCTCATCATTTTGCCTTTCAAGCTGCCTTCTGAACCCTTCAATCCTCCGGTCCATTCTATTGTTCCTCCTTTCATCTGCATCCTCTTCCATATGCTCTGGTTCATCAGCAGGTTCACCATCCAACATATAGTCACAGGATTTAAGAATGTTCCTCCCAAACAAGTCATTGTGGTCCGGCTCAGTCCACTTACCAACAGGCACCCCAAAAAAATCAAATACCTTTCCCAGAAGAAATCCATAGACCAGTGCATGTTTGCCTAACCCCATGTCAGCTACCCTACCAATGTGCTTGATCATCAATTCAGGCAGATTAATACGAACCTCGCGATCTAGCAGGTCCATATAGGTCATATCCAGAAAGTTGGCATCACTCCTTCTTTCCGACCTCTGCAGTAGGTTCTTCAGCACAAATTCAAAGAGCAACTGGTAGAAGCGTTGCATTGCCTTCTTCTTAACTTGTGTAGCCCTTGCCAGTCTTGATCTCCATGCAAATTTCTGGGTCACCTCCAAAGCAGACACACCATCTCCTCTAGCCAGCCATGAGTTCCTCATATACTCGTTGTAGCCCTGAGAGGGAACACCCAAAATCTCACCCAGTTCTACACTATCAAACTGGATCACCAGCCCCTTGACTATGGTTGTCACAATACCTTCACTCATTGTGCAATTGGAATAAAATTCTCGAACCTTAGGTTCCCTCAGCTGTCTAGCACGATCACTGAACAGGTTCAACCAACCCTGAGCCCTCAACTTAGCACCAAGCTGAGTCATTCCCTCAAGCTCCAGGTCAATGAGAATTTTACCCTTCACCATTGGTAGACCTCTAAAATAGGCCACCCTCCTTTTCTTGTCTTCCTTGTCATCTCCAATCACCTGCTTTGACTTGGAACCTCTCATACGAACCTCAGGTCCATCCACAATCCTCTCCTGCTGCTCTCTTACAGAATCTCGAGTAGCAGGTCTCCTAGCATGACTCACTGTCTTCCTGCTGCTTTCTCCCATACCCTCTGCATCTCCAGAACTTCCAATCTTAGAACTACTCCTCCCTTTACCAGTCTTCTTTTCTTCATAGTTTGTTGTTGTTCCTGAACCACAGGCCTCTTTCCCAATCTCCTCTGTTCCTCCACTACCACAACATCTGTCTCACTGGAGGAACCTTCACTAGCTTGAACAGTGGGATTGGGCTCAGGCAACACAACATCTAAAGGTTCAGTAAAACCTACACCTTCTACGTTCTCTTCCACATAATCATCAATATCTCTCAGATCTGCATCATCATCTACCACAGAACCAGAGAATGAACCAGGTTCTTTCTCAGGTTCTTTAGCAGGTTCATCAGATTTTTCCTCTCCCTTGTCACTAACAGTCTTTTCCACTACAGGAACTGTCTCAGGAACAGGTTTCTCAACAGTTTTCTCAGTTTCTTTAGTAACAACAACATCAACCTCTGTTTCAACGACCTTTTCAATATTTTCTACAACTACCTCCTCCTTCTCTCCAACTACAGACATAACGGGCTCTACTAAATCTACAGGCACAGAAGGTAAACTAGTATCGACGACTATAGTACCAGTAGGAGAACTAGGGTTTACCTTTTCAGTTTCTTGAACGATTTCTTGAGTCGTTTCAATGATTCCTTCCTCCGTACCAGTTTTTGGAACACTCTCCCCCTTACTAGTTTCTTCTTCCATCAACTTATTCTGTCTCAATTTCGCAAACTTTCTAGCCATAGCCACAGAACGACTCGCTGCAAGTTGTTTTGCCTTTTGATTTAGTTTGGATATTTTAATTTTGGGAGAAGAGAGTTGAGAATCGAATTTGGAACTGGTCGACATTTTTGTTTCTTTATAGAGAATTATGTTTTAGAGAGAGAAAATATTTTGAGAGAGTTTTAACGTTTTAGCCGATAGAAACAATATTTCTTTGATCAAATGATGGAATAGAGACGGGTATAGGTGTATCAGGAAGGGGAACGGGTTGATGGGATACGAAAAAGCTGCTATCTAATTATGACGCGTAGGAACTGATGCCAGCATGGTTCAAAGTATTTGAAATTTAAAAGCTTACACTAATCCGGCGCCAAGTGAGGTGATTGGTAACAAATTAGGCCACGTAAGACAACACTTATACTCAGTAAGTGATATAGAATGTGTACCTGAATGTCCATGCACCAATTTCTTCAATTATATCCTTTAAATAAAAAATTTGTCAGTATCTAAGTCATGAAAACAGGTTCCAAATAGGTTAGCAAGCAAAACAATTAAGTTCTCATAGTAGAATCAACTAAGCAAATTTAAGCTAAGTAAAACAAGGAAACTTCACTAGCCAATCATTGGGAGAACCAGGTGCTGCTTCGTTCATTGTATCTTGGTCATCCCTAGCCCAAGCCTGTTCTTTTCAAATTGTACCCTGTTCAATGCCTTAGTGAAGATATCAGCAATTTGATCCTCAGTCCTGCAAAAGTTCATAGTAATTAGGCCTTTCTCAACATTATCCCTTAAAAAGTGATGCATAATATCAATGTGCTCTGTTCTCTTGTGCTTGACAGGGTTCTTGGAAATATTGACTGCACTGGTATTTTCACAAAAGATTGGAACTGGTCCACACTTGATTCCAAAGTCCTCCAACTGCTTCTTGATCCATAATAATTGTGAACAACATAAAGCAGCTGCTACATATTCAGCTTCAGCTGTGGATAATGCCACTGAATTTTGTTTCTTTGTAGCCCATGAAACTAAACAAGGACCTAGGAAGTTTGCCATCCCAGATGTGTTTTTCCTATCAACCAAGTGACCAGCATAGTCAGTATCAACATACCCAATAAGATCAAAACTTCCGCCTTTTGGGTACTATAAACCAAGATCTTGAGTTCCTTTCAAATATCTCAAGATTCTCTTGACTGCAATTAAGTGTGGCTCCTTTGGTTTTGACTGGAACCTTGCACACAACCCCACACTATAAAAAATATCTGGACGACTTGCAGTTAAATATAGCAAAGAACCAATCATTCCTCTGTACTTAGTTTCATCAATTGAAGCACCAGTTTCATCCAGATCTATCTTCATTCCAAGAGCAATGGGTGTGTTCATATCCTTAGCAGACTTCATATCATACTTCCTTAGTAGCTCTTTGATGTACTTCTGTTGGTGGATCATTGTGCCTTCCTGAGATTGCTTGATTTGTAAGCCTAAGAAGAAATTTAGCTCACCCATCATACTCATCTCAAATTCACTTCCCATCAGGTCGGCAAATTCCTTACAAAGGTTCTCATTAGTATCACCAAAGATGATGTCGTCTACATACACTAGAACAATTAGCAGGTCCTTGGCTTTCTTTCTTAAAAAAAAGTATTGTCTATTTTGCCTCTAGTAAACCCATTCTTCAATAAGAACCCAGACAATCTTTCATACCAAACCCTAGGAGCCTGTTTCAACCCATACAGTGCCTTGTCAAGTTTGTAGACATGATCAGGAAACTCTATACTTTCAAAATCAGGTGGTTGAATCACATACACCTCTTCATTCAAATAACCATTAAGGAATGCACTCTTCACATCCATCTGGTACAGCTTAAACTCCATATAAGCTGCAAAAGCAATAAGCATCCTAATGGCCTCTATTCTTGCAACAGGTGCAAAGGTTTCATCATAATCGATTCCTTCTTCTTGGCTGTAACCTTGAACCACCAATCTTGCCTTGTTCCTTGTTACTATGCCATGTTCATCCAGCTTGTTTCTAAAGACCCATTTAGTACCAATGATGGACCTGTCCGTTGGTCGAGGGACCAGGTGCCATACCTTACTGCGTTCAAACTGATGAAGTTCCTCTTGCATTGCAATCACCCAGTCTGGATCCTCAAGTGTTTCACGTACATTCTTTGGTTCTATTGAGGACAGAAACGCAAAGAATGCACAGAAGTTCTTCGAAGCTCTTCTAGTAACCACTCCAGTGTTTAGATCAGACATGAGGTTCTCCAATGGGTGAGAACTTTGATATCTCCAAGGTTTAGGTTGAATCTGCTGAGTTCGTTCTAAGGAGGACTGAGTCATCTAGGTCTTCTTCATTTTGCTGTTCAGTTCCCCATGTCTGATTGCCTTCTAGTTCCCCCTGAGTTTGATCCTTATCATCCTGGTAACTTTTAACTCCATTCAAATTCTTAGGGTCTTCAGCAGGTTCATCTCTTGCAAGACCAATCTCCTGATCATCATCTTCTTGTCTGTTTGTAACACTTTCAGATTCATCAAATACCACATGCACACTTTCTTCTACAGTCAAGGTCCTCTTGTTGAACACTTTATAAGCTTTACTTTGTGAAGAATATCCTAAGAAGATGGCTTCATCACTTCTAGCATCAAACTTCCCTAGAGGTTCTTTCCTATTTTTATGCACGAAACACTTGCACCCAAAAGCTCTGAGATGTGCAATATTAGGTTTCATGCCTCTAATCAGCTCATAGGGAGTTTTCTCTAACAAAGGACGTAGAACATCGATTCAGCAAGTAGCAAGCGGTGTTGACTTCTTCAGCCCAAAAATTCTTCGATAGACCGCTTGACAACAATATTGTTCTAGCCATGTCCTCCAAGCACCTGTTCTTCCTTTCAACTACACCATTCTGCTGAGGGGTTCTTGGAGCAGAGAAGTTGTGATCCACACCATGTTTGTTACAATATTCAGCAAATTTAGCATTCTCAAATTCTGTACCATGGTCAGACCTTATACTCACTAGTTGAACCCCCAGTTTCTTCTGATTGACTCTGACCCAGTCCTCGAACATATCATATGCTTCATCTTTAGATCTGAGGAACAAGGTCCATGTGTATCTGGAGTAGTCATCAACTATTACCATTAAGAACCTCTTACCTCCTCTGCTCCTTACCCTAATTGGTCCACCAAGTCCATGTGAACCAGCTCAAGTGGTTTAGAAGTACTAACCATTTTTTTTACTTGAATGAAGATCTTACATGTTTCCCCCTCACACAAGCATCACAGATCTTGATGTCATTGAACCTCTTGCTTGGCATTCCACGAACCAGGTCCTTTGACACCAACTTATTCAATTGAGTCAGGCTTGCATGTCCTAGTATCTTGTGCCACAACTGACTATCATTCTCCAGCACATTCAGACAAGTAAAATTATTCTCACGAAGAGAACCTAATGTAGCCTTGTACACATTATTAGCTCGTTTCCCTTCCATTATCGCTCTACCAGTCTGCAGGTTCTTTACAGTGCAACCTACAGAAGTGAAACTCACTGAGTTTCCTCTATCACATAGTTGAGAGATACTTAGAAGATTGTACCTCAATCGATCCACACAGAGTACATTTTCAATTACATGATTGAGGGATCTCCCAACTTTTCCAATACCAACAATTTCACCGCTCTTGCCTCCTCCAAAAGCCACACTACCCCCTTGAAATGCTGCGAGTGAGAGAAAGTTTCTTCTATCTCCTGTCATGTGCCTGGAACACCCACTATCAAGAATCCAGCTTGGGTTGTTCCATCTCACTCCAGCCTGCAAAAGAAAATCAAGGGTTAGTAACAGGAACCCAGACAAACTTGGGTCCCTTTTTGTTATCGAATGGATGAATCAAATCTTTTCTAGCCCAATAAGGTAAAACTGATTTTTTATTCTTTATCACTGCTCCTTTTGCAACACTGCATTCATTCTTGATATGTCCAGTCTTATCATACAAGAAGCAGAGTTTGTTATAAGGAAGTCCTACATATTTACTATTAGGGTTCCAAGCAGGTAAGGGTTTCCTATGTCCTAATCCAATCTTACCTCTATTATGATTTTCATGCAACCAATTCAAAACTTTAGAAGACTTGTTCCATTTAGTAAGTCTGGTGAGCTCAGAGTTAGCCTTTTCAACCTTCTCCTGAAGAACCCGGTTCTTCTCAGTTTCCTTATGCAGAGCCTGATTTGTCTTTTCAAGCTCAGTTTCAAGGTTGATTTGAGCCTCACTAACTCCTTGCTTACCAGACACTTCTTTCAACTTTTGATTCTCAAGTTCGAGTGCAGAACCTAGCTTCTTCTCACAAAGCACATGTTCCTTTAATTGAAAACTTTCTAATTCAAGGTTTAAGACTTTCTGTTTTAGTTCAAACACTTGATTTTCACTAGCAGTTAATTCCTTTTTAAGATCAGATTTAGCTTTTCCAAGTTTTTATTTTTCATTGAAAAATCAGACACAAGTGACATTAGTTTGTCCTCCTCAGAAAGTGCTTGTTCCTTCTCGGACCTCAAATTTTCAATCTCTTCAATTAAAGTCAGGGCAAGCAAATTTAATTCCATGGGAGAACAATTATGAAGTCTAGGTTTTAGTTCATCGAGACTTACCTCAGGTGTATCATCAATCGAAGGTTCATTATCAGCCATCAGTGCCAATGGAGAATCATCTTCTATTTCTTCATCTCCTTCATCACTTTCACTTTCAGAAGGTCCCTATGTTGGGCAATGTTTAATAACATGGTCTCTTTGGCCACACCTGAAGCATCCTGAGTGATTCAGATTCTTTACAGTGCTATTCTTGACAGGAATTACCTCGATTGAACTCTCTTCTGACGTTGTAGTTTCTTCATTGTATAACCTGTCTAGCGTATCCCAGATTTCCTTTGCAGTTGAGTACTTGGGAATACGTGAACATATATTAAGCCCTAGTCCACACTGAAGAATCTTCATGGCTTCAGCATTCATCTGAAGTAGTTTGAAGTCTTTTTCATTAAGTTCTTCTACAGGCTTTTGGACTTTGTTCCCTGATGTACCAATCTTTGTGGGAATCAAGGGACCATTCTATGTAATCCTCCATAGCTGATAATTTTCTGCCTATAAAGGTTTCCATCCTAAACTTCCAGAATTTGTAGTGTTGACCATTGAACTGCGGAGGCTTGCTGATAGAGTATCCTTCGGGCATGAATGGTGATGCAATCATTGTTCAGATCCTTCTCAAGATGTTAATCTTTCTTTGAGAGAACCTGCCCTGATACTACTTATTGCACTTGGTGCACCTTTGTAAGACACTAGAGGGGGGTAATAGTGTCCTTACCCAATTTTTAAAACCTAAAACTTGCTTTTAACTTTCAGCGCCTAACTCACAAAGAACCAGGTTCCTTGCAAGTTTCACCTATCTCTGAAACTAAACAAATTGCGGAATCGTAAAGAACACAGAGATTTTTACGTGGAAAAATCCTTGCTCAAGGGATAAAAAACCACGACCCAAATTCTTGGGATTTCAACTCTTCCACTAAAGGAAAACCCGAGCAAGTTTTAGACTACAACGTAATGTAATCAAGGAACTAGAACCCCCTAGTACCTAGAACCTTCACAGCCACACGTTAGCTGGTAAGGTTACCTCTACTTAACCTCAAAAAGTAATCTCTACTTAATGCTTCTAAACAAGCTGATAGATTACAACTCAATAGCCTATAATAAAGAAACTAAAACAACAGACTTATCTATGAAACTGCCCCTTCGTAAGGTTTTGCTGCTCAGCCTTTGTTCTTGCACACAAAGCTATTACGATCTGATTGTACTTGATATGCTCTGTTGAGATGTCTTTTGTGTGTATTGAATTTGGCCAAATTAACTTGTATATATAGGCACTAGACTTAGCCGGATCCAACTAAGTTTAGGATTCATTTTCCTCTTCGAAATCAGTTTTAAACAAGGTTACCCATATTTCCTTATTTAAAACCTAAGTTAATTTGCCTTAGTTCCCAATCCATTTACGTTTAGGAACCGCATCCTTCTCAGCATCGCTTCTTGCTTCTTCTATTTTCGATAGGATTGGAACTTTGACCCAACTGTTCTTTTCTTTCCTTCTTCAGCTCCGACTTGAATATCTCATTTGAACAACAGGTCTTCTCACTTCGACTGTGAACCTTTTCGTGGTCCACTTAGCACCAGGTCCTTTGTCATCTTCAAAACTCATCCTTCAATAGCAATTACGGAGAAGAAAAAGGAGGCGTCAAAGGACAATGACAAAGAAAAGAAGAAGGTGAGACGACCTCCAAACTTCAGAGCAGAAAGAAGGAAGAGAAAGGAAGCTTTCTATGCTACATGGGGACCTACTGACAGCGAATCTGATCATGAGAATGAATCTGGAGATGAATCTCCACTAGCGCTGATGGGGTTGTCAGATATTGGTTCAGATGAAGATCTTAGGGAGTTTAGAGGAGGAAGAGATCCCTCAAAGCCACATGTGTTTAACGGGACTAACTACAAGTGCTGGAAGAAATAAATGAAAAACTTTCTTCAAGCAACGGATTACAGTCTCTGGTTGATTGTGTTGAGAGGACCTCATGTTCCTGTGAAGAGAGGACCTCATGTTCTTGTAAATGGGGTTCTGGTTCTAAAGATGGTAGAAGAACTAGATCCTCAAGACCTAGACTGGTTACAAGCAAATTCCAAAGCTGAACTGTACCTGAGGAAAGGGTTGACTACTGATGTGTTAGCAAGGATACTTGAATACAAGTCTGCTAAAGAAGTGTGGGAAAAGCTAAAGGAAATATACACAGAAGGTGACCAAAAGAAGGACTCAACTCTTATGGCAACTGATGGAGAAAAAGCTGCTCATTCAGCAGAGGTATGTCTATCTGAGCTCAAAGAAAATTTACATACATACTCTACTGAAAATCTGATCTTAATCACTGCCACTTTGATTGAGGGGGTATGAAAAGGAGAAAATTGAGAAAGAAAAATTAACTGAAGAGTTAAGTGATCTCATAACTAAGCACAAAAGCCTTCAAGAACAAAACATTGAACTGGAAGAAATCAATGCTATTTTAAAAGGGCAGACTCTTGTGTCAAACTCTAAGATCACAGAACTGGAATTGGAACTTAATCAGTTAAAAGAGAGCATAAATGGTAAGCAAGTAATAAGTGAAGTTCAAACCTTTCGTGAAAACAAACTTAAAAGAACAAATGAGATTCTGTATCAGGAAACTGAAAAGAACGGGACTCTAAATCAAAAGGTTGAAAAAGCTGAATATGAACTTGCCAGATTAACAAAATGGAATAAATCTTCTGAGGCAATGAACTGTGTTCTTGAAAATCAGAACAAGGGAAAACAAGGGCTAGGATTCAAGAAACCATTGCATAAATATAATCCTAAGAGCAAGTATGTGGGTTTGCCTTGCAACAAGTTGTGTACTTTTTATGGTGAAACTGGACATTACAAACAAAGGTGCATGAATGCAAGCAAGGCAAAGGCCAAGAATAAAAGAAGTGTTCTACCTAAATGGGCTAAACAGGATTTGATTTATCTATTTTCTCATAAGAAGGGACCCAAGATTGTTTGGGTTCCTAAAGCTAACCCTTAATCTATTTTGCAGGCTGGAATGAGGAGAACAACCCAAGATGGATTCTTGATAGCGGTTGTTCAAGGCACATGACAGGAGATAGAAGAAACTTTCTCTCACTCGCAGCATTTCAAGGAGGCAGTGTAGCCTTCGGAGGAGGAAAAAGTGTTCAAATCGTAGGAATTGGTAAAGTTGGGAAAACTCTGGATCATGCAATTGAAAACGTATACTGTTTCGATGGTCTCAGACACAACCTGCTGAGTATCTCTCAACTGTGTGATAGAGGAAATGAAGTGAGTTTCTCCTCTGTAGGGTGCGTTGTGAAGAACCAGCAGAACGAAGAAATTGTTATAGAAGAAAAAGGGTGAACAACATGTACAAAGCATCATTAAAATCACTGCCTGAAAACAACTTAACATACTTGAACGTGCAAGAAAGTGATTCTCAGTTGTGGCACAAAAGAATGAGTCATGCAAGTCTCTCACAACTCAATAAGCTTGTATCTAAGGAGCTGGTTCGTGGACTGCCTAGTAAGAGATTTGAAAACATAAAAATGTGGTGATGCTTGTGTAAGGGGGAAGCATATGAGATCATCCTTTAAATCAAAGAAGGTGGTGAGTACATCAAAACCACTGGAATTAATACATATGGATCTGTGTGGACCTATGAGAGTCGGGAGCAGAGGAGGAAAGAAGTTTGTGTTCGTAATTATTGATGACTACTCTAGGTATACATGGACCTTTTTATTGGGGTCTAAGGATGAAGCCTTTGATAGCTTCAAAGATTGGGCTGGTGTTGTGCAGAAAAAGGTTGAGCCTGGAACTTGTCAGCATTAGATCTGATCATGGAACAGAGTTTGAAAACTCAAAATTTTCTGATTATTGTGCAAAATACAGTATTGATCATAACTTCTCTGCATCAAGAACTCCACATCAAAATGGAGTAGTTGAAAGGAAGAACATGCCACTGGAGGATATGGCAAGAACTATACTGTTGTCAAGTGGTCTTGCAAGAAACTTCTGGGCTGAAGCAATTAACATGGCATGCTATTTGCTGAACAGATGCTCCATAAGAGCTATTCTTGACAAGACCCCATATGAGCTACTTAGAGGAAGGAAACCACGTATAACACACCTGAGACCCTTTGGTTGCAAATGCTTTGTCCACAACAACGGAAAGGAACCATTGGGGAAATTTGACGCTAGAAGTGATGAGGCAATATTCCTTGGTTATTCTACTTAAAGCAAAGCATACAAAGTATTTAATAAAAGAACACAAACAGTGGAGAAAAGTATGCATATGGTATTTGATGAATCTGATAAGGCAGTAGATGAAACTGAAGTAGATGATCAAGCGATTGGCCTTAGTCGAGAAAATGGTGCAGCTGACTCTCTCAAGATCCAGAAGACAAAGAAGAATTATGTGAGGATTCAAATTCACGAGAACAAGGAGTCAATATGACAGGGGAACATCAGATGAAGTCGATGATTCAGCAAGTCAGGAAGAACCTACCCAAAGTGATGTTGAAGGTTCTTCTCGTCATATTCAACCCAGGCCATGGAAGCACCAAAGTTCTTATCCTCTGAAGAATGTATTATCAGAATTGGATACTGGAATTATGACCAGGTCGACTTTGAAGAATTTTTGTGCATTCTTTGCCTTCTTATCATCTCTAGAACCAAAGAATGTAAAAAAAGCCCTAGAAGATCCGGATCTAGCCATGCAGGATGAACTTCATCAGTTTGAAAGAAGCAAAGTGTGGCACCTGGTTCCTAAGCCGAAGGACAGATCAATAATTGGAACAAAGTGGGTGTGCAAAAATAAACTGGATGAGCATGGTATAGTGACAAGAAACAAGGCTAGATTAGTAGTCCAAGGATACAGTCAGGAAGAAGGAATTGACTATGATAAAACCTTTTGCACCAGTGGCAAGAATGGAGGCCATTAGAATGTTGATTGTCTTTGCTACATACATGGAGTTCACACTGTATCAGATGGATGTGAAGAGTGCCTTCCTGAATGGATATCTGAATGAAGAAGTCTATGTGATTCAGCCACCAGGTTTTGTGAACAGTGAATTATCTTATCATGTTTACAAACTGGATAAGGCCCTCTATGGACTAAAGCAAGCTCCAAGAGCCTGGTATGAGAGACTGTCAGGATTCCTATTGAAGAATGGTTTTACAAGAGGAAAGATTGACAACACACTATTCTTGAAGAAGAAAGGAAAAGACCTATTAGTGGTTCATGTATATGTTGATGATATCATTTTTGGAGCCACTGATGAGGAGCTATGCAAGGGATTTGCAGAATTGATGGGCAGTGAATTTGAAATGAGCATGATGGGAGAACTCAATTTCTTCCTAGGACTGCAGATAAAACAGACACCTGAAGGAACCATGATTCATCAATAAAAATATGTCAAGGAACTTCTGAAGAAATTTGACATGGAAGGAGCAAAAGAAATGACTACTCCTATTGCTCCTGGAACCAAGTTGGATATGGATGAACTGGGTCCTTCAACAAATGAGACGAAATATAGAGAAATTATAGGTTCACTCCTTTATCTCATAGCCAGTCGACCTGACATTGTATACAGTGTGGGACTTTGTGCTAGATTTTAGTCCAAGCCTAAGGAATCACATTTGAAGCTGTGAAGAGGATCTTGAGATACATGAAAGGAACTCAGATCTATGTCTATGGTACCCAAGAGGTGGTACTTTTGAACTGATTGGTTTTGTTGATGCAGATTATGCAGGTCACCTGGTGGACAGGAAGAGCACTTCAGGAATGGCACAGTTTCTTGGTCCTTGCTTAGTTTCTTGGGCAACAAAGAAGCAGAACTCAGTAGCCTTGTCTACTGCAAAAGCTGAGTATGTAGCAGCCGCATCTTGCTGCTCACAGTTGTTATGGATCAAATAGTAATTGGAGGACTTTGGAATTAAATGTGGAGATGTGCCAATTTTCTGTGATAACACAAGTAAAGTGAATATTGCCAAGAATCCAGTCCAACATAAAAGAACAAAGCATATTGATATTAGACAGCATTTTCTTAGAGATAATGTAGAAAAGGGTCTGATTACCATGAATTCTTGCAGGACTGAAGACCAATTGCTGACATATTTACCAAAGCATTGAACAAAGTGCAGTTTGAGAAGAACGAATTGGAGTTAGGGATGACCAAAATACACGGATGACCCAGCATTTGTCCCTCAATGATTGGTTAGTTAAGTGTTCAGCAATTTGTTTGTAACTAGTGTTATTATTGTCCGGTCTAATTTTTGTACTTGCTTAAGTATACTCGTTCAACTTATTAGCACCAGGATGGGCTAATGTGATCCCATGAAGAACCTACTGGGTATGTAGAAGGGACCAAAACAAGCATGAGGAATCATGTCCATGTACAGTCACACAGCCTTGTATGTTAAGAGACATAACTGAAATTGATTGTCAATTATACGTGTGTCAAGTGAGGCTTTCCATGTTCTTGTAACTGTCCTAAATTATAGGAGCACATTCCACGTTTGGTTATACTTCTATTAGACTTGACTGGACCCCACTTATTTAAAAAGGCCTTATTTGGGCAAGTCTATATATCCGTCAAATCAGTACTCTTTTCCCGGTTCTCAAAAAGTTCAAAAGGCTGCATGTCTACCTTTTTAGCCATAATTACCTTCAGTTCCCCAGGAAAAACCTCACATCACTACAACTCCTTCTCACCTTCTTGGTAGATAGAAGCAGAATATATACACTTGCAAACAATTTCTCTCTATTCAGCCAAAATTCTCTCTCTAAAAAATCAAACCGATTAAACTCCGTCGTCCTATTTTCAAAACCCTAACTATTCTCACCATGTCTCAAGCACAACCTACATCAGTATCACCTACCAAAACCTCTGAAACCCACTCATTCAAGAAATCTACTCCAAAACCCCCTCCCTCTACTCTTGCAGAGAGAATTGTCAGGGCTAGGTCAAAGTTTCTCAAAAAGAGAGAAAAGAAATTAGTCAAGAAGATGATGGCTAGATCCTTGTCTTCTACACCTACAGAACAAGTCTACTATGAAAGACCGGCTGAGGTAATTCCTGAATCAACTCTATCTACTTCTACTGTATTAGAAGTTGTAAAAAGTCCTGAAAAAGTGAGTACTGAAATATTGGTAAAAGGACTATATGAATTAGTGGAAAAGGTAGAGTCTAGTGATACATTTGGTAGAGGGAAGGTAGTTGAGGAGAACCAATTGGGTGTTCAGGAGCAACCTAAGTCTAGTATGCATGTGCCCATAGTGACTGAGGCTGATGTAGTTGAAAAGGTGGTAGAAAAAGTGAGAGAAGAAGAGACTACTGAATCCCAAAAGGTACATGTTAGTGAATCTAGGTTGGAGGATATTCCTACTGAGAGAGTTCGTGATATGTCTTGAGGTGAAGGTCCAGTGGCCTCTGCTGAAGCTGCAAAGGATTTAAGTAAAGAACCTGGTTCTTGCTTGGATCCTACTGTGGCTGAGGATGCAGAACTAAACTGGACTGATTGTGAAGAGGAGAATAATGAAGAAGGGTTAAGAGAAAATGGGGAAGGTGAGAAAATAGCGGAGAAAGTTGAGGAAACAAAGGAGGATGAAAAGCTGTTGAATGAAGAAGAAGAAGAAGAAGAAGAAGAAGAAGAAGAAGAAGAAGAAGAAGAAGAAGAAGAAGAAGAAGTGGTATTTGTGAGTGAGACCAGAGTGGAGCCTGATAAGAGAAGAAGGATGTTGAAAGGGGGAAAGTCTGTGCCCAAGAAAAGACTTGTGGATGAAAGCAGTGAAGACTCTCTAGAGGAAAGAGCTGAGAGTGATGACAAGATTGTGGCAGAGCCAGTGCCAAGAAGGGTAGGAACCAGGTTTGTTCTGAAATAACAGCTGGTGAAAGTGGGAAAGCTTGAAAAAACAGTAAAAAATGTGAGGGATAGAGAAGAGGAGAAAAAGAAGAAGACTGAGAAACAGGATGCTGAAGCCAAAGAAGAAAGTGATGAAGCTGGTAGTTATGTGGAACCTAGTGACTCTGACACTGATAGTGAGATGGAGAAAAGGAAAAGGAGAAAGGGTTCTGAGGAAGAAGTTGACAGGGCAGCCTTCTTCGCAAAACATCAGGTGCTTGCTGGGAGCATCCCGAGTGATGTGAAGGAGCACCACATGAAACCTTTACTCAGAATGGTTGGTGATCAAGGGTGGTTAGGTTTGTTTGGAAACAAAGACAGGAAGTTGTTTTCTGATGAGATCAGGGAATTCTATACCAACTGCAGGATTGCAGCCAAGAGAGTGTTCACAGTGGTGAAGGGAGTTGAAATTGAGTTTGGAAGACATGAGGTGGGAGTGATTCTTGATGTGCCTGCTAAATTGCAGGTACATTAAATTGAAATGGCCAAAGAGAACAGATGGAGTGACTCCTCTTAGTGTAGTAAAGAAGTTTTCAGGAAAACCAAAGCTCAGAAAGGAGAGGAAGGTGGACAAGAAGGAAATGGAGCCATCACATCAGCTGCTCTTTGAGTTTGTTCATCGGTTCCTACTGCCTAGGGGAGAGAGAAACAGTGAGGCAAGTGTTCTGGACTTAACCTATATGGACCCGTTGGATAGAGGGGTAAAAATCAATCTACCTGGGTTGATAATCAGACACATCAAAAGGATTGCAGACACTGACCAAAAGCCACATTCAGTAGTGCATTCCTACATCCTACAGCAGGTTCTGGAGCATTTTGGGGTTCCTTTGGGAGCTGGGAAGAAGCCCACCATTCATCAAATGTTTGGGTATAATGTGCTAAAAAGCTGTGACTTCTTCAAAGAAATGAGGGCTTCCAAGAAACCTGTGCAGTTTAAGCAGGAGCAGTCAGAGGAAAGCGAGGACTATGGACCCGAGGAGGCCATTGCAGCAGTGAATGAACTGGAGAGCCATTTTCTTGAGGTAAACACTGAAAATGCTGAGCTGCAAAGAAAGCTGGATTTGAAGGATCAAGAAATTGATCGTTTGAAAATTGAGTGTCACAAGTATGAGGCCAAGCTGGTGATGGAGAGGGCCAAGAATACTAAGAACCTTGAGGCACTTATCAAACACTTCAACTTAAAGCCCTGAGTCCTCCTTCTCTATCTCCCTGTCCTCCACCAAAATCTCCCTTATCCCTTCATGATCTCCCTTGATATGTGATGATGTTTAAGACAATTTATTTTCTGTTGTGTACTCTTATTGAGGTTGTGTTGCTGATCACACCCTGGATGATGATTTTAAATTTCTCTTGCTTACTTTTGGAGTCGTTCTATGATATTTGGTTCTGTTTGGGCCCTTGGCCTTATCTCTGTGTGTTTAAATTTTAGCTGACTTGTTGCCTTGTGCTCTAGACTGGATAGTACTAACTGGTTCATGCAGGTATTTGAATATTTTCGATGATGCCAAAAGGGGGAAGAAGAAAATATTGGGGTGTTTGTGACCTAACTCATCTGTTTTAAAATTTTCAAACTGTTATTCTTGTTTTTGTGTTTTTGGAAATTTTGTCTATTCAGGTTTTTTGGCAATATTTATTTGTCATCATCAAAAAGGGAAAATTTATTGAGAAAAGGTTTTGAAAAATGACAGACAAGATGGACTCAGTAGTTCCGGAGGAGAACCTGGTCCTTGGATAGAAGGACAAGACTGATCGAAAAGATCTGAGGGTTGCAAATCCCTGCGGAACTAGGATTAGTGGCGCGTGAACGAGTATGCATCCTAGTCAGACTAAAAGAGGCGGTGCCAGGCTGTGTCTTCGAAGTAAGAATAAGAGTTGGACTTGAACAAGGAAAGAGGTACAAGGAATCTTATCTTACCTTAATTACAAGGTTTCCTTGTGGAACTCTGCTAGAGTTTTCATGCCCATATAAATACAAGTAGTTCATGCAGCCGAAACTAGTTATTCACAAATAGAGAGTTGAGAGCATACACAGGCGATCCAACAACTTTCTACGTGAGATAACTGAAGAAGACAACTGGTGGAGTTTAATAGATTGAGTCTAGATATTCTGTCTAGGTTCTTGTGTTGTAAGTTGTCTTGCTTTGTGCGTTCATTGTTTTTACCTATCAGCTTATATTAGAAGCAACTGTACTAGGTGAATTTTTGAGAGGTTACTTTGTAAAAGCTAGAGTTTAGCTTTGACGAGTGATTAGGGTCTAGAGTGTAGCCCCTTAGTTACAGAGTCTTGTAATCAGAAACTTGCTCTTTGTGTTTAGTGGATTGAGTTCAAAAATCCCAGAGTGTGGGTCGTGGTTTTTCTCCCTTGAGCAAGGAGTTTTCCACGTAAAAACACTGCGTTCCTTGTGCCTGTTATTTGTGTGTTGGTTAAGTGCAAACTGTTGAGTCAAGGACAAGGTTCTTGACACAGACGAATTGAGTCCTTGCAACGAAAATCGGAGGACACTATTCAACCTCCTCTTCTAGTGTCTTTAGGAGGTGCTTAAATTATAACAGCCTTCGATTGCAGGTCAGTGCGTGGAACTTCACCGTAGTTGCCAGAAAACGTGTCTGGTCCTTCGTTGGCAGATGCCACTTGACGGCTTAGCGGGCGTTCGAGGTTTGCAACTTTGTTTTTGGAGAGGTTTTTGCCTTGATTGCTGCCTTGTTTTTCCTGGGATTCGTTCATTGCGGGGATTTTGGACTTTTCAGCGCCAATGTTTTGGTTGAGTCTTCCTTCTTCAAGTCACAGCGTTTTTTCCTCTTTTCAACGTGAAAAGTACATAATCTCGCTCGCCCCCTTTTATAGAGGCAAATCCAAAGTACAGTAGGATTGTATCTCCCAAAGTACAGGCTTGTGAAGTTGACATTAGGTTATCATTCTTATTACTACAATTGCAGAAAAAAATTATTACGGATTCAAGAATATAAGAAATACCAAGAAACATTACTTTAGCTCAACTTTTTCAAGACTATACTCTATAAACAATTATCAGACAACACTTCCTACTTGAGCACAAGACACAGACATTGAGGTTTAGCATCAGAGAAGAACAAGAGGGACTCTGTTGCCCTCTCGAACAATCTCCCTATGACCCTAGCCACAGGACAAATTTACATGCAATCTTTTATCGGAAACTTCAAGACTTCGATGAGCACGTTTGAAAAGTTGAGACTTACCAAACCAGATAATGAGTACTCAATACCAATCATGTTGGTGCTTTCATCTTAACATCTGTTTCATTAGACAGCCTACCACAGTTTCCACATTTAATGCTAAACTAATAGTCAAATTTCGTAATTGACACCGATAGATTTTACGAGGCCCTAAACACCAGCTTTGACATGCTATCAGTTAAGGATCAAGGTAAACAATTTCAGCTTGGACTGAAGCTCTCCTGAAGCGAAGCAACTCTTTTAGCATCTCCCATGCACCATCAACCGAAGCTGGCTTAACTGTCATCCTTTCAAGAATAGGTGAATTTGCAAGCAGAAAACTGATGAAATTCAGCTCTTGTTGAAGCCCAGATATACCAGCAACCTTAACATGTCGCAACTGATTAAACATGCAATTCTGAAAATTCTCATCCATAACATTTGTGGCTGTTCTCAAAGCACTTTGTTCTTCTGTGCGTGCCTACACATTGACAATGGCATAAATATATATAAAACTTAAAGGCACTTTCCAGCAGATGCAATGAGAAATATACAAGCTGCAAACTAGTTTGGGTACATAAACATGTTCATGCAGTCAAGTATATTGAAGCCATTTTATGATCAGTTGGTCCTAAAGAAGTTCATGTGATCTCTGAAACTCACCAGCATCTCAAGCTCTTGCAGGTTAGGGGAGCTTCTGAGAAGGCAAAGTGCTGCCAGACACTCATCCAAATGGTTAAAATTGATGCGTATCGAAAGAAAACTAAGCTCATTACAAGGTGTAGGTAGTCTTCCAGGTACCTTACCAGCAGCCAGATACTGTTAAAAATAGCAAAGGGCATAACAATGATTAGCATTTGAAATAAGCATAATACGCAATTTAAAACATTTCCTCAGGAGATTGACTGAGTTTCTCCATTCCGAGCATCTAACAAATAATGCAGGAGGTGAATTTGGCGCATCCTATAGCAAAACTATACATTGTAGTTAAAAAAAATAAAAACAGTTAGGGTCTGTTAGGCTGCCTCAAGATATAGAGCCCGTTTGGATTGGCTTATTTTAGGTGCTTTTAAGCCAAAAGAACTTTTAAGCACTTCTTTTAGTTTTTTAAGTGTTTGGCAAAAGCAAAATGTGCTTTTAAGCACTAGTTTTTAAGCCAAAAAAGTGGAAAAAAATGCTAAAAGCTAAAGTTTGGGCTTCCCCAACTTTTTCTTTTGGCTTTTAGCTTAAAAGCACATTTTTAAAAGCCAATCCAAACACCCTCATATTATACGACATTTATCTGTGGGGATCTTTTCAAGAGAAAACATTACATGAATCTAAAATGAAGGCAATGTCAGTGGTAGAAAATAGTGACAAGATGCGCTGATAGTGTATTTTGTAATAGTAGATAACCAAGGGTGATTACAACGGTTTCGGATAAGGAATAGAGAGTACTAATGGGCAGTGACTGTGGGAGATTCATAATAAAATATGACTTGCAGCATAGACACAAATCATTTTCACATGGTAGTATTAAATATTTTGCCCGTTACGATAATGCACCACATTAGACAACCAAATACCAGAAAGTAAAATATCCAGCTCCATGCTTTTATTGTCAAACAGCTTTTTTATGCTAAACTTTTACGGGAAACAAATGGTTGGGAAGATAATTCCTAATGAACTATCATGAAATCTACAATCCTAGCACGAAAGATAAGTATGCAGAATACCTTCAAGAAAAAGCTCTGTACTTCGAGCCTTTGAATACGAGGCAAATGAGCAAAAAACTTGACCATATTTCCAGCACTACCTAGAGTAAGATTTCTGTCAAATCCAGGACTTACGTATAACCCAATAGAAACAATGGCAAGATTGAATGTTTCCATGAAATTGATGTCTTCAAAGACGCCTCCCACGTCAAAGAAGAGGAGATTTGGTGCATGAATTTTAAGATCAGAGAAACCCTCAAAATTCATCAGCGTAAGCCGCTCAAGTAAATGGCAGCTCGATACGAGATGCTCAAATGCATCCTGTTCCATGGTGATGTGCTGAAGATCAAGGCTTTTCAAGCTTTTAAAACCACTGAATGTGGGAGGAGGTTTTAGAAGACAGTTAAACAGCTCCAAGTGGATCAATTTTTGACAAAGATAAATAGAAGAATGGAGCTTGTAGCGATGTCCTTTCCATATTTCAAGAATAAATTCCTTCACAGAACCCCTTGATAGAAAGAGAATCCATCTATCGATATCACTCACTCCTTGAAGATCACGGTGAGAAAGCTTGAACTTGTGTATGGGACCAGAGTGAAGTAACAGAACATGATCAACAATATTTACTATCTTATTTTTTATGAAGGTTTGGTCTTGGGAAGAGATCAAAAGAGATTGATTGTCAAATACCAGGTTTGGAAGAGTAACCCATTTATATCTCCATTTACTGGACAAGATACTTGTCCTCACTGCATCCCTAAGTGACAAATGAGACAAAATCTTATCAACAATCTGTGCAGGTAAGTTGCTTATCTTTTCCACCTCGATTTCTGCATCACAAGGGAGGTAGGATGGTATCCGTTGCTTCTGCACGATAACAAGGAAGAAGACATCCATTCAAATGAGAGAAAAACGTCTTTGTAGTTTACAACATACATCCTTTCATAAAAGAGTTTCACATGAAAGCAAATATGTTGATATGACAACCAAGAGATAGAAATCATCATCCTGGGTTTACTGACCAACAAGCAGAGCAATAAACATGAAAAGAAAACATGATGCTGCTAGAGTTTGTGTGAAGTAGCCTGGTTGGATATTCTGACCAATATTTAAGCAATTAAGAGCAATGTCCCTGATCAAGTAGTCATTTATTTGGTAAAACTCAAGGGGCCGGCACGGATATTGAACTCTTCTTGCGGGATTTCATCCACAAACACAAAGTTTAGGGCTGTCCCATCACCAATTAGCTATTGCCTTTTAATTTTCCCATTGCACAACCTCATCTTGCAATCAAGGCCGAGCGAGTTATGTCGACTACAAACATTGTGCTCGAATATGCTGTAATTTACTTTATCAAACTCATCAAAAAGTAAATACAGTAATTTACCATGACAAGAACTGTAGCACTTAAAAACTTGAAGCTATAATGATCTACTATCACCAGAAAAAAAGATGTAGAAATGAAGCAGCTATCAGTGAAAACAGTGAAGGAAAGAGATGAACTGGCACATTTATAAAATTAAGCATTTTCTTGAGAAAGGAAGGACGTGACTTACCACAACACTCATTTTCGGCAATGAGATTGACAAAAATGGCGCACCTCAGAGGAGTCAGAATAAAGCTCTTTTTGAGGATTTTTCCTGGTTTGCCTGAATCATAGAAAAGGGACAAACATAACACTATGCCATCAACTACAAGAATCTTTTAGCATCCATAGAGTAACAGAAGGAAAAAATCAACTTTGCATAAACAATCAAACTGTAGCTCTTCACTGTTGTCCAAGCAAACTGTTCATTCCTTCACCATCAAAGTTTTATGTTCTAAAAATGCTGAGCTAGATTTCATCAGTATATTGAACTTATCCATCGACAAAAACAAACACTTTAAATATTAATTTGAAAGTGATGCTTTACTAACACTTCATCTATTAACTAATTAGTAGCATAATTTTATAAATTTTCTTTATTTGGTAGCAAAGGGTGCTACTTGTCCTTCTATTGATTAAGCTACACTCTTCAAGTGATTCATTTGATTTTGACACCTAAATACTTCCAGTTCATTATGCCCCTCAATTGATCAATTTATGGAAAATCCCTAACTTAACTATCAACTAAAAGCTTCCAAGTGGCACTAAATCAGTGGAAGTTAGCCATTGAATAACATTTTTCCGTTATGCAAAAAAAGGACAAAAAAGGGTTATCTTTACACAAATAGCCGTCCGGATCCACTGATTACATCCCCTAACATACACTGATTACACACTATTATACACGGATTATACATATATTATACATCCGCCAGCTATTTGTTGCTCAAATAGTCGGATGAGTGGCTATATCAGTTAATTTTTCGATAAGGGAAGCAACTCAACATCTGCTTGATTAGAACAAGCTATAACTTCATCACTCACTTCAATTAAATCAATTGAATCATATTGACAACAATGCGAGTGAATAACTTTAAACATGTCATACGTATAAACATCAAGAACTCAAAAAGCATGAATCTTTATAGTGCTAATGACCTAGAAGAGTCCAAAAATGAAATTAAGGTAAAAAGGAACAAGAAAGAACTAAAATGAACATTGCCCACAAACCCCTTTATTTTCTAAGCTCTGTAAATCATTAAAACACACCCAATTAACCTAAAATAGTACTGTTAATCATAAAGGGTGCAAAAAAAGATTACTCAACAAGTGTATAACAGATAAATGATGCTATAGATTTGTTAAAGAACCATAGTTAGGGCTAAATTTGTAAATAGAAGAAGATGAATAATACCTTTGGTTTGATGAATTTGATGATTCAGTTAAAGGATGAGAAAGCGTGTAGTAGAGCAAAGTACAGAGCACTACAACTACACTGTAAATACTACTCCATTAGTCCCATTCATATGTTTTTTTTAGTATATAATAAGTAATAAAAGCTTTGGTGGCCTATCGAAAACAGGTTATCCATTTTAGCGACTAAGGTCACTCATTAAACTCCACTATTTATGAAATTATATTGGTATGTTGTTGTTTAAATAATAAAAATAAATTTTAATTCTTAGAATTAAAAAAAAATGTGGTATATTTCTTCAAATTGAGAAAAAAAAAAACTAGTATATTTCTAACTCGTGTTGAACTATACTATATGCCAAAAGTAATGATGATGTTTTTTGGTTCTCAACTTGCTGTCGAGTACTTGTATTAAGACCCGATTAATCTGGATATATGATAGTTAATGTCTATTTTTGAGAAATCACTTTCTACAGTAATTTTGTTACTTTCAAAATTCGAATTCAAAAGAAATTCTATAATTCTGCTACAATCAAAATTCGAATTCAAAAGGAATTCTATAATTCTGCTACAATCGTGATATAATAATGATAATTAGTTGTAGTGTAAGTTACAAATTTTCATACATATATAAAATTGTAAACCATAAAGATTTCTAACTTGAATTGTATACTTGTACTATAACTTTTGACTCATTCAAAATTCTACTTTTGCCTTATCCTTTTCTAGAAAAATGTTTGGAGTGCCTTTTCTATGATTGAATCTTTTTTATGTTTAAGTAGCTTTATTTGAAGCTCAAATTCATAAGATATGTGTGCCACACTGCTTTTACCAATTACAACACTTCTGGCCTCCATCACAGATTTGGCCCCGAAAGAAAAGTTACAATTTTGGCCCCATAAGATGAACGGTCTATTTCATGCAAAAACTGAAAGTGAAAGTTGTAAAAATTTCGCGTAGGGGCCTGTTTGGCGCGCGCTAATTGATTTGTAGCTGTTAAAAATAAATTTACTGAGAAATAACCATCTCCGGACAAGTCTCAGTATTTATACTGGGAGGCTTCATTAAACTAACCCTGGTATAAAATACTGGGGCTTTGAACAATTATTTTGTTATGGGACTTTATATATAAAGCTTCAGTCCCATAACAAAAATGCTGGGACTTTATATATAAAGCTTCAGTCTCATAACAAAATGTTGGGGCTTTACCAGTATTTTGTTATGGGACTGAAGCTTTATATATAAAGTCCCATAACAAAATAATGGGATTTATCCCACTTTCTTATGGGATAAATCCCACTTTCTTATGGGATAAATTCCATTATTTTGTTATGGGATAAAGTCACATAACAAAATAATGGGACTTTTGAACATGTTAGTTCAAGGTCCCATTATTTTGTTATGGGATTATTTTGTTATGGGACTTTGTATAAAGCTTCAGTCCCATAACAAAGTTTTGTTCAAAGCCCCAGTATTTTGTTATGAGACTAGTCTGGGGTATTTTTTCCAATGCTAATGGAGCGTAAGTGTGCGCACGAATTTTTGGCTATTTTTAATGAATTTTGAAATGGTAGATAAAACTTTTTGAGTGCGTCCAAAAATGGCTACGCATCAAAATTTCCCGTGAAAGTTTGTGGTTAGCCCATTTCCAGACATCTGAATAGTAGAAATATGACACGGGAGTCATTGGTTTGCATAAATGGCCTTACTAACAGTGGTTCAGCATAAATGTCTTCTATTAGTTTAATGAAATATTTTTCGGATAAAAATACACCTAACAACTAATAAAAAGATCCGTCCATTCCCTCCCCTTCCTTTTCTCCATTCACGCTATCTACAAACCCTAAAAACCCATAACTCTTACAGATTCTTTCATTCTCCTTAAAAGCATTACACACTTGCATAAAACAACGATCAAAGTGCTGGCATATTTCAATTGACCGTCAAAAGGATGATACAGACACCTTTTTTCAGATAATACAGACAAACATCCACATGTTGCACAAACAACCACAAAAATAATATATATATATATATATATATATATATATATATATATATATATTTGCAATATGCTGCCTTACATTTATTTGGATAACCTTGTAGAAAAACTATGAAAATGGGCATCTTACACAGACATCTTGGCAATAGGCACCTTGCACAGACTTCTTGGCAATTACAAAAATTTTAAGCCTTGTTTTAATGTGAAACTTGTCTCTGCAAGCCTTGGCTATGCCAAGAGTTTAAGCTCTGGTGTAATGACACCTTACACAGACTTCCTGATAATTAAAAGACTTCAAGCCCTATTGTAGTGGCCAACTTGTAGAGAAAGTCTTTGAAAGTCTTGGCTATTGCCAAGAGTTTAAGCTCTGGTGCAATGGGCACCTTACAAAGACTTCCTGACAATTGCCAAGACTTCAAGTCCTATTGTAGTGGCCAATTTGCAGAGAGAGTCTCTGCAAGTCTTCGCTATTGCCAAGAGTTTAAGCTCTGGTGCAATGGGTACCTTGCACAGATTTTTGAAAATTGGCAAGACTTCAAGTCCTGTTGCAGTGGGTAATTTGCAGAGAAAGTCTATGCAAGTCTCGGCTATTGTCAAGAGTTCAAACTCTGGTGCAATGGGCACCTTGCACAGACTTCTTGGCAATTGCCAAGACTTTAAGCTTTGTTGCATTGGGTAATTTGCAAGAAAGTCTCTGCAAGTCTTGGCTATTGCCAAGAGTTCAAGATCTGGTGCAATGGGCACCTTAAGCAGGAAATTAAACTGGAATCTAACACGAGAAAAATAAAATAAGATTGAATGAAAGTTAGAACATCGTCATTAAGGGTTAACTTATCACTGGACAAATCAAGAAATCAACTTCTTTTTATCAATGGTAACACCACCCAAGTAATGTTACCAAATTCTCTGCAACTTTTGGCAATAGCCAACACTTTAAGGTCGGGGGGAATGGGGCAACTTGCATGGGAAGTCTCTGAAAGTATTGGCAATAGCCAACACTTTAAGGTCGGGGGGAATGGGGCAACTTGCATGGGAAGTCTCTGAAAGTATTGGCAATTGCCAATACTTTACGATCTGGTGCAATAAGCAACCTATAGACAAAGACTCTACAAGTACTGGCAATAGCCAAGACTATAAGCTCTATGCAATAGGAAACTTGCAGAGAAAATATGTTCAAGTCTTGGCTATTGCCAAGACTTTAATGTAATATAGGCTACTTGCAGAGAAAGTCTCTGCATTAATGGCAATAGCCAAGACTTTAAGCTCTGTGCAATGAGCAACAACAATATCTAATTGCTATTGCCAATAAGAACCTTCAAATCATCTTAATCAAGCATAAAAAGCGAAAAAATTTCACAGGAACGTCAACTTTAGTTCAACGATCATCAATCAAAATAGAAAAAACTTACAGACTAGTGTATAATAATTATCAAAAGAAATACAGAAAAAAATAAATACAAATAAAGGATTAGGCGAAATAAAAATTATATTATAACACATATTAAAGAAAAAATAATAAAATAAATAAAACTTTTCCAGATTCCCTAAATCTCCCCTAAATCTCCAGGTCACAAAGAAGAAAGAAGGAAAGGAAGGAAGAATTGTCGCATCCTATTTTTTACTGAACCAATTAAGGCTCGAAATAAGGCTCGATTTATTGGGTAACTCATGGGTAAAGAGTTGGAGTTACCACCTAACATATTTTTTAACTAGGCGTATTACAACACCTATTTTGGTTCTAGCTAATTTTATAATTAACTCTGAAACTTAGTCTACAAACCAGAAATCTAGGTAAGCATTCAAGTTAACCCGAGAGAAAGGGGTTAGGCACCTCTCAGGCTCCACCAAATGTGGTTACCGGCCGGACTAAATAATTGAGATTCTAAGGCGAGTGATTAAACTAAATAAGCAATAAAATATTCAAATATTAAACTATAATATACAAATTTAAAGATAAGTAATAAATATTCATCTCTTCTAATGACTAAGCTTTATCCAAATGTGCCTTGTAAAATAAACAAATAAGCTAATAAGAATTAAAAACAAAATTAATAAAATGAAATTAAATAAAGTAAATGAGTTTGAATATTTTTATCCTTTTTCAAAAGGGTTATCGTTTTGTAACTCCGCCACGATGTACCTCGCAAAATATGAGAGAAATTAGTATGACAAGTAATAAAATAAAATGATGATAAATAATAACAATAAATACTAATAAGAACAATAATACTAGTAATACTAATAAATAAAAAATGGAAATAATAATGAAAGGATTTTCTTCTAATTATTTTCCTTCAAAAAAACAGGCCGTCTTTCATCCATTTTTTACCTCGCAAAACTATAAAGACAATGAGTTGGTATTAATAAAAATAATATTAATAATCATAATAACAATAAAATATCAATAATAATAATGAATTAAAATAATAATAATAATAATAATAATAATAATAATAATAATAATAATAATAATAATAATAATAATAATAATATAGTAAAGGAAAAATGGATTTTTATAAAAGTGTAGGCTCAGGTATGTATGAATCGGCTAGAGGTTAGGGACGTCGGTACGGCTACAAGCACGGGGCCCTCCTGTTGCCATGCCAAGTACCAGTCCCACCACTCAATCACCGACTTATTTTGCAATTACAGCTCATACACATCATCATAGCCTAGTTTTAGGGACACGGGACGGAACCATTTAAGTGTAGTATCATGTTCAAATCAGTTAATAGTATTCCGTCAAATTATTGTCTAGCATCAAATAAATGTACATTTTCATAGGCCTTGTAGTATTGGCTTCTTTTTAGTCGTCAACGAAAAATAAGCCAATTTGAATGGTCAGTTGCGCAATTGCTAGCACCATATCCTCATAATCTGCAAAGTTAAACCGACAGCAGCATAACAATAGATTAAGTGTAAGGAAGTCAAAACATAGTCAACATCGAGTATGTGACCAAAATAGAGCCAGTCTAACACGCCATCACAACAAGTCTCCGGCCTAAAACCATTACATGGTATAGCAATCAAATCTGCAATACTCAACACAAATTAGCAGAACAAGCTATGAACCAAAACGAATTACTAATTGATTAAGCCAAATAACAAATTAACACCGCTGGTCGAAAAAGACAACCACCAGTGGATCAAAATATTAAAAAAAAAAAGAGTAGCGATCACCATTAGGATTTTCCGGCGAGGCTAAAACCCAGAACAAATGCTACAATCTAGGCAAGAATTTCACAACTTCACAAACAAACGCAGTTAGCAAAACGCAAGAAAATTGTGAGCAAGATCAGCGAAAAACATTCAATAGAATTCAGTCAAAGCAGAGGAGCATAGACGGCCAAAATTTAGCCGTAACTTCGGCGAACGGAGCGAGCAACGAAACGGGGAAGGGGACGACTGCCGATGAGTTTTTTGATAGGAAATCTGGCATCACCGCTGCCTTCAATTCCCCCCGTCTCTCTCTGTTCCAATCTCCTTTTCGATCTGTGTTTCTGTTAATTTTGTGTGGGTGTGTATATTAGTCGCTGCTGGTGGACTGAGGGTGTGGGGGGAAGAGATGAGTGTGTGTGTGTTACTGGTTCAGATTTTTTATTCTGTGTATATATATGTGGGAGTACTGGTTTTGTAACGTGGGTATGTAAGTGTAAGTAATGCCCCTCATTTGTTTGTGTATGTTAACAGTAAAAGAGATGGTGAGTATTGATGTGAAGAAGATGTGGGATCTGCCGATTGTCCTTGTGTGTGTAATGTACTCATGTATATAAGCTTTTAAAAAAAGAAAAATAGTGAAAATTAGTTGAGGAGTGAGAGATTTGGGGGAATTTTTGATTGAGAGAGATTAGGAGAGTGATTTGGGGATTTGATTGATTAGGAAAAATAGCAAAAAAAGAAGAAGATTTAGAAAATGCTATTTTCAAAATTCAAACAATGAGGATGTACTTGGTTAAATATTGTGTCAAGGTTAAAAAAAGAATGTAATTTAAAAAATAAATATAAATAAATAAAGAATTTTGAAATATGGAGGAATTAATAAAAAGAAATTTGGAAATTTTCTTTTTAATTGACTAATATTCAACTTAAAGGTGCAAAAAATATACATATATACATATGGTATAAAATGCACAAATAATCATTAAATAAATCCAAATAAAATTATTTAAATATAGATAACCACAAATAATTACTAATTTGCACAAATAATCACAAATCGATACAAATTTGACATGTAGCTTAAATGATGCAATTATATGATATAACCACGAATATTATAAATGTACTAAATTGCACAAATAGTCACAGTTTTGATAAATAGCTTAAATAATATAAAATTATGTAATATAGCCATATTTAGGTATGTAATATATAAATAGGGGATAACGCACGTAAATGCATGCTTTCTAATGCATATTTTACACAAATAATCAAATTGCACCTTTAAGTTAAATTATAGCCAATTTTAGAAAAAGGAGGGACAAAATTGGGTGTCAACAGGAATAAGAGAAGGAAAGGAAGAAGGAAAGAGAATGAAAGTGTTCCATGTAAATTAGGTTTAGACAGGAGCAAAATAGTCCTTTCGCATAGTGAGGGATGATGTGGAGGGCAGTTAGTTAAAATATTTGAAACTGAAGACATTTATCTAAAACCATGTCTTACCAAGGGCACCCAGTGAAATTTTTTGTTTCTGAGACTGACAGCAAAGATTTAAGGGAAATGCACAAATTTCCACTTTTGCCATCACAATTTACGGACACAGCCTAAAGTACAAGAGTTTAAATTTAAGCCACTTCACCGAATTCAGGCCATAGGGACTGAAATTGGCTAGGAGAATTTTCAAAAATAGGCAGCCCACTACTCAAAATTACAAACAGGAGGCCATATATTTTTTCATGCATAGCACACATCCCTAAAATTACAAATTTTAGCACTCCTTCATAAAAAACACCCTAGCTACCAAATTTTTCCTTCTCCAGCCACCAAGCCACCGACAAACACCTTCCCCCGCCAATGGTGTCATTACTTTTTTGTATTTTACTGAATTTATGTTGTTTATTGCGTCTAAATCATTGCTTTGGACAAATTTATACACACAAATCTCTTTCTAAAAAATAAATTATACATGAATATACATATATAAATATGTAGCAATGAGAGAAATACAAAAATATACACAAGAAAAGTAAAAAATCATATAAACATCCTTAATATACAGATTTATTCACTCTCATATACACACTTATACAAATTTATACAATTTTATACACGTGTATAAATTTGTATAAAATTCTATAAACTTGTATAAACTTGCGGCAGTCTGCTATTTCAGGAAAAGGGTGACAGCTCGGGTAAGATTGAGAATTATGGACCATTTTTGATAATTTTCGTCTTTTGCTTGTCTTTTAGTATAATTATCCCAATTGGCTTCTAACAAAGTCTAACTTTTGGGCAAAAATTGAGGTCTGAAGTTAGCAATCTACATCATTTATCTCGTAGTTTAAAGTTGAGCTCAACTTAGCCCGTGATACTCATTCCAAAGTAGCTACTGCATGGAATTTATAGCCTGTTTGGCATTGCTTCTCCAAAGCCAAAAGTGCTTTTTTTTCAACAAAAGTACTTTTTTTAGAATTTTGAGATGTTTGGCAACTAAGAAAAAGTACTTTTAGGTAGAAGCAGAAGCAGTTTTTCTGCTGTTGGGGAGAAGCTACAAATATCTGCTTCTTCCAAGAAGCAGAAGCAGAAGCAGTTTATGAATTTTTTCAAGACAGAAATATCCTTACCAAGAATTCATATTTACCATATTATTCCTTATAAATTAACCATATCTCTCTCAAAATACAATTATATTTTTCTTTTTCCTATTTTTTTCTATTATGTACTTTTACAAATCTTCTTCCTCCAGGACTAATTTTTATTTCTAGGTATTACTATCAACCGTATATAGGATGTCCTACTCTTTAAATCATCTTTTAAAAGCAAGTGATTACTAGAAATTCTTAATTCCGATATCACTTTGATTTAACTATATTTTATGTTGTTCAATAACTTAAATTTATATCTTTTACGTTATGTTTTACATTTAACTAAATAAATTTTCTAATTAAAATCTTTTATGATAAATATTCAAATTAATTTTTTTTTATTAATCCAAATGTAAAATGAACTTGGATGTCCTTTTCGTAATTTGACACTGAAAAGTACTTTTCGTAACGATTAACCAAACACAAATTATTTATCAAAAGTACTTCTCCAATGAGTTGTCCAAACACAAACTGCTTATTATCCAAAAGTACTTATTTAAAAAGTACTTATGCCAAAAGTACTTCTCAAAATAAGCAGTTTTTGGCAGCAATCCCAAACAGGCTATTAGTCAAAGTTCTAAGCGAGGTCTTAAAAGCAATGGGGGCAAGCGTAATCCCTGAGGTACCAAGCCCTACGAATTTCTAGTATTTAATATTTTTTATATTGATATTAAGATTTTTAAAAAATAAAAGACACGTAAAAAGATTAAAATTACATGAAAATTTTAAAATTCAGAAATTTGTAAGGCTAAAAGTAAAAAATTATATAGAGCTAAGGATTTTATTTTTTTTAAATTGAGAATTTAATTAGCAAGTTGGTTTGAGTGTAGGCTTTAAATAAAAAATTTATTGAGAAATATTTTATTAATTAATTTTTTTTGGGACTTATGCCATAAGACTCATCCAATGTCTAAGGATACGTCCCGATATGTCTAAATTGTGGAACTTACGCCTTTCAGAATCTACACCCCCAGTGTTTTTTTTTTATGCCTTGCCCTAGGACTCGCCCCAAAAACACCTTCTAAAACACTGATTCTAAGTATATCTACAATGTCATTGGGTAAACTTCAAACTCAGTGCACTATGGTTCAAATGGTAAATCGTCCGCTATGATGCAAAGTTCTAATTCTACACATCTATTGGTTCATGGGCGACTTTTTAGTTTGGACTTGTCTCTCGCATTATAGGTTCTCCTTCACGGCAATTTTATAGTTAAGATAGTTTGATTTATACAATAATGACATAATTATTACACTATTAGCAACTTAAAAGTAGGGATAATTACAATAACAGTCCATCAACACTCTCCCCTTATTTTTTACTAGCCCTTACTTTTTATAGCCTATATACATAAATAAATACATATGTGTACAAACAATGTTAGGATGTATACAAATAACATTCTCAGGTATACACAATGTCTACACTCAAATTTACGGTGTATATAATCAAATTTATCAGGCACACACACAGTATACATGCAATATTTTCAGTTATTTTAGTGTATACATATTTTTATATAATGAATTTTGTATATAACTACAAAAATAAATACAAGTATCCAAAAAAAAAAAAAACTAAAAAGAAGAAGCAGTGGCCAGTGAAGTTCGCCGGAGCACTACTCGGCCGCCAGAGAAAGCAGATTTGAGTGTTTGTTGACGAAAAAGAGCAGCAACAGCAGCGGGGGACTGTAGCAGCATCAGCCACGACGGAATCGTAGCAAATAGAGGCGGGGAACGCAGCAAACAACAATTGCGATGACATCGGTTCACCGGAGCACTCCCTCTGTCGCCGGCAGGAGGGAGGAGCGCCGGAGGGGAGGGGAGTGTTGGAAGGGACGACGACTGGGAGTAGAAACCCTAAAAAGGGGGAAGAGAAGGAAAGAAGGAGGGGATGTAGAAACTCTAGATGTTGCTACAAAAAGTTAAAAGGGCGTGTTAACTGTTAAGTATTTATGTAGAGTTATATTGTAAAAAGGAGATTAAAAAAATATATAGAGGAGGTTAAATATTTATCTATTGTTATTTTCCCTTAAAAGTAATCTTGTAAAACATCAACAGTAAAATTGGACTAGCGACTCACATAATAAGAAATCAAACATATCATAACATCTTATTTTATTTCATTGGTAGCTTTAGAGTGCTCTGTCCCAATTTATGTAATATTTTTTTTTCTTCTTAGTTAGTCTAAAAAATTGACACAATTCTATATTTAATACAGTTACACAAATTTTTATGTTTATTGTAAACTATAGATTTTTATTTTTTTTTATATTTTTTGAACTTCATACCTAATCAGCACACCTTTACATAAGTTGGGATGGAGAGAGTAATTCATTTTTTATAAATTGAATCCTAAACGAGAAGATGACGCAATCATTTATCAAAGGGAAAAGGGCCAAATTTGCCCATGTGGTTTGCGAAATTGGACACGGATACCCTCCGTTTAAACTTGAGTCTATGTGTGCCCTCGCCGTTTATGCTTTGGCTCAATATTACCCCTCCAGTGGCCAATATTGCTCTTCATCACAGACGGAAGAAGGATTATGCCTAATTAAGCTCAATTAAGTGTAATCAAGGGCATTTATGTCCCTTACGTATAGCACAGGGGCATATTTGAACCTCTTTCACCGGTATAAAACTGATACACATATGAAACTGCAACAATCCAATAAAGTGTCAATTTGACTATTAATTGATGGCACATATCCAAGTATCTCTTTCGCAGCAATGATTTCCTCTAAATACATTACAAATTTTAGATACCCTTGATGTAACATATTCAAGATTTGAAGAATGCGCTTAACTTCGACATGTCCTTTTTCCTCTTAAACTGCTTCTAACTCCAATTTATTTCCCTAGTACTAGGACTCCTCAAAATGTACACATACAAACTAGAAAATCAACCACAGATTTGACACTAAAAAACTTCACATAACTTTTCAAAAACTAACCACCCTATGTAAATTACAATCAAAATTAAGAGAAATAAAGCTAACCACTTAACAAATAGTCGGCAGATATAGAATATATGTATGATTCGTGTATAATATGTTTATAGATGTGCACAATCAACGTATAATCTATGTATATCAGTAAGGGCTGTAAACAGTAACTCTGGCTGCTATATGTGTATAGTAATCAGGTACAATAAGTGAAGAACTCAAACAAGATGTATACAATAGTACAAATTCACAATATAAGTAGGAAAGCAAAAGTATTTCACATTTATATGCTACTTTCGTCAAACAAGAACTAAAAATGCAAATGATTTAATTACTCAGTTGCTAACAGGAAGAACCTTCGTGACAATCTCATCACTAAGAGCAACAATCTGAGAATTTCCTTTTGTTTGTCCAAGCTAGCCAAAGCTTCTTGCAACTCGGCTTCCATTTTCTTCCTTCCTTTAGCAATCTTTTGCTCCACTTCAAGTTGAGCTTCCTTCTTCATTTTATTCAATGCAGCGGAAATCTCAGCTCTCGCAGCTTTCATTATAGCAGCAGCTTGATCTACCAATTGTTTCACTTCACTTGAAATGTATTTTATGTTATTTGTCTGCACTTTCGATAATGACCAAAACAGAAATAAGATGAAGTAGAAAAATTCCAAGCCTACAGTATACACTGCCTGTCCTTAAGAAATCTAATTCCCTCACAGTTACCCAAGGTTTGTGGATTAATTTCTCCCAGGATAGAATGGAATTATCCTCACTGTGATAGCGGTAATTCAAATCACAATGAACAACGAACTCAAATAATGGTAGCAAATCACACTGACTCAGAACTTACTTTTTGTTTTGAAAACAAATGCAAAAAATAATGAGAGAGAGAGAGTATGAAATTTTTGGATGATTAAAATGAGGCAAAATGCCTCTCTATTTATAGCCACAAGATTTGGAGTGAAAAGGCATGAAGGTGTCTTTTGGTGAAATGGATGTTCATGAAAGGCAGCCTTCAAGGTGGCTGTTCAATGAAAAGGCACCTTTTCATTGGTGAAGTAGCTGTTCATGAAAGGCAGCCTTCAAAGTGGCTGTTCAATGAAAGCACCCTTTCATTTGGAATAACTTTACAGCAGCCCACCTTTGGAATATTTGCATAAATAGTCCACTTTTTAATTTCGTTACGAAAACGGCTCCATATCAAATATTAATATAAAATATTAATATTTATTTCATTTCCCATTCACACCACTTTACCTTCCTTCCAAACCCAACAATCCCCCACATGAATGGGGAATGGCTATATGAAGAAAACATGCAGAAAACTATGTGATTTGCAAGTAAGAATTAATTGCATCTGGATAAGTGGGTTTCCCTTTGAACTTTCCGTAGTGAACATATATCGGATATACTCGGTCAATCGGTAGATTTGATATCTTTGAACCGTCGAACTTTGGTGTGTACCTAGACAACATATGTCACACAATTAATCCTTGACCATTTTTGGTTCTCATTGTTGTGTTCGTTTCAGCCATGAACATCGCCTGGTTCATGAGTGCGTAGAGAATTGGCCTTACAGAATTCTCCTTGAAGCGGCTTCCACTTCACACTCACATAGGTGATTTCTAAACGTGTAATCCCGTAGATCTACACTGTTTGACAAACCCCGTATCAAACTTAGATAATCATTAAAAAACGTCTTTAACGTTTTATCCTTGGTACTAAACATTGTCTTATTAAGAGGATGGGTTGAGTTGTTTGACAATGTTGGAGCGGTCGTGCACAACTTTGTTTGAGCTCCTTGAACCTAGATCTTGGGATCTCCAGTCTTCTAGGTAGAGTTACCGCCATGACGACTTGTCCTCGGCCATAGTCCCATTCCTCTTGATGATCTCTCAACATCATCTCTAGTTAAACCTTTAGTAAGTGGATCCGATACATTATCCTTTGACTTAACATAGTCAATTGTGATAATTCCTCTAGAGATAAGTTGTCTAATGGTTTTATGTCTTCGTCGTATATGACGATTTTTACCATTATACATAAGGCTCCCAGCCCTCGATATTGCCGATTGACTATCGCATATACATATAGGTGTCAACGGCCTAGGCCAAAATGGAATGTCTTCCAAGAAGTTTCGGAGCCATTCAACTTCTTCACCGGCTTTATCCAAAGCTATGAACTCAGCCTCCATTGTAGAGCGAGCAAGCAAGGTTTGTTTGGATGATTTCCAAGTTACCGCTCCTCCACCTATTGTGAAAATATATCCACTTGTGGATTTTGATTCTTTTGAGCCGGTGATCCAATTTGCATCACAATATCCTTCTATAACAGCGGGATACTTATCATAGTGCAAAGCATAGTCTTGGGTGTACTCCAAATAACCCAAAACTCGTTTCATAGCCATCCAGTGATTTTGTCCAGGATTACTTGTGTATCGACTCAGTTTACTTATAGCACAAGCTATATCTGGTCGTGTACAATTCATGATGTACATTAGACTTCCCAACACTCTAGCGTAGTCTCGTTGAGACGTGCTTTGTCCTTTATTCTTTGTAAAGGCAAGATTAACATCAATTGGAGTCTTTGAAGTTTTGAAGTCTAAATACTTGAATTTTTCCAGGACATTTCTGATGTAATGAGTTTGAGATAATGCCAAACCTTGAGGAGTTTTGTGAATTTTAATACCCAAGATTAAATCCGCAACTCCCAAGTCTTTCATATCAAACTTGCTAGTTAGCATACGCTTAGTAGCATTGATGTCAGCAATATCTTTACTCATTATTAACATGTCATCCACATATAGACAAACAATGACTATATGATTTGGAGTGTTCTTAATGTAAACACATTTATCACACTCATTAATTTGGAAGCCATTTGACAACATTGTACTGTCAAATTTTGCATGCCATTGTTTAGGTGCTTGTTTTAGTCCATAAAGAGACTTAACAAGTCGACATACCTTCTTTTCTTTCCCAGGAACCACGAACCCTTCAGGTTGTTCCATGTAGATTTCTTCCTCCAAATCTCCATTTAAGAAGGCTGTCTTTACATCCATTTGATGGATTTGAAGATCATACACGGCGGCCAAAGCTATTAGCATCCTATGGATGTAATTCTGCTTACCGGAGAGTATGTATCAAAATAATCAAGGCCCTCTTTTTGTCTATAACCTTTAACGACCAGTCTAGCCTTGTATTTGTCAATAGTACCATCAGCTTTCATTTTCCTTTTGAAAATCCATTTGTAACCTAAAGGTTTGTTCCCAGGAGGAAGATCAACCAACTCCCATGTGTGGTTGCTTAAAATGGATTCAATCTCACTATTGACTGCCTCTTTCCAATATGGAGACTCTGAAGAAGCCATTGCTTCTTTATAAGTTTGAGGTTCATTTTCCAATAGGAAAGTCATAAAATCTGGTCCAAAAGAAGTAGACGTCCTTTGACGTTTACTACGTCTTGGATTATCATTATTTGGCATACTTCCTTTTGTACCTTCTCTTGGTCGTTTTGTGCTGACACTTGACGATTCATATTCACTTTTATACGGATATATATTTTCAAAGAATTCAACATTATCTGATTCCATAACCGTATTAATATGAATGTCAGGATTTTCTGATTTATAAACCAGAAAACGATATGCCTTACTATTCTTGGCATATCCTATGAAAACACAATCAACGGTTTTTGGTCCTATCTTTTCCCTTTTAGGTTTAGGAACTTGTACCTTTGCCAAACACCCCCACACTTTGAGGTAATTCAAGTTTGGCTTTCTTCCCTTCCACTTTTCATATGGAATGGATTGTGTTTTGCTGTGGGGTACACGATTAAGTATTCGACTAGCTGTAAGAATAGCTTCCCCCCATAAGTTTTGGGGTAAACCCGAACTTATCAACAAGGCATTCATCATCTCCTTTAAAGTTCTATTTTTCCTTTCCGCAATCCCATTAGATTGTGGCGTGTAAGGGGCAGTAGTTTGGTGAATAATTCCATATTCCAAACATATTTGTTCAAAAGGAGATTCGTATTCACCGCCCCTATCACTTCTTATCATTTTTATTCTTTTGTTAAGTTGTGTTTCAACTTCATTTTTGTATTGCTTGAATGCATCTATAGCCTCGTCTTTACTACTAAGTAAATAAACGTAGCAGTAACGAGTGCTATCGTCAATAAAAGTTATGAAATACTTCTTTCCACCGCGAGATGGTATTGACTTCATATCACAAATATCCGTATGAATTAAGTCTAAAGGTTCGGAATTCCTTTCAAGTGATTTGTAAGGATGTTTCGCAAATTTAGACTCAACACATATTTGACATTTTGATTTATCACATTCAAATTTAGGCAATACTTCCATATTTAACATTTTCCGCAAGGTTTTATAATTAACATGTCCTAAACGTGCATGCCATAATTCATTTGACTCAAGTAAGTAAGAAGAAGCTTGAACTTTATTATTGATAGAAACAGTCATTACATTCAGCTTGAAAAGGCCCTCACATAGGTAACCTTTTCCTACAAAACTATCATTCTTAGTTAATACAACCTTGTCAGCAACAAAAACACACTTAAACCCGTTCTTGACGAGAAATGAAGCTGACACTAAGTTCTTACGTATTTCTGGAACGTGAAGAACATTGTTGAGAGTCACAACCTTGCCCGAGTCATTTTTAGGCCTATCTTGCCATAACCTTCAATCTTTGCTGTTGCAGAATTTCCCATGAAGAGTGTCTCATTAGGTCCAGCGGGAGCATAGCTAGTGAACACATCTTTATTTGCACAAACATGGCGGGTGGCTCCAGAATCAATCCACCATTCTTTCGGATTTCCTACCAAGTTACACTCAGAAATCATTGCACAAAGATCTATCTCTTGCACTCCTTGGGAAATAGTATCTTCTACCATGTTTGCTTGACCTTTCTTATTTTTGGCATTCTTTGGGGCACGACAGTCTACAGCCTTGTGTCCATATTTGCCACAGTTGCGGCAATTCCCCTTGAATTTCTTCTTTTTGGGCTGATTGTTTGGTCCAGAAGGTTTCTTCCTTTTGTTGTTCTTTGGTGCATCATTTGTCTCAACGATATTTGCTCCCATTACTGTTGAACTTCCACGAGCAACCTTCTTCTCTGCAATCTTGTTGTCTTCCTCGATCCTCAAACGAACAATGAGATCTTCGAGTGACATCTCCTTGCGCTTGTGTTTCAAGTAATTCTTAAAGTCTCTCCACAAAGGTGGTAACTTTTCAATTACCGCAGCCACTTGAAACGCCTCATTGATGACCAAACCTTCAATGAGAAATTTATTATTAATAGGATAATTAATACTTCTAATATGAGCATTAATTTGGATCATACCTTCAGCAATGAGATCATGAATGATCACTTGCAGCTCTTGGACTTGACTTATGACAGTTTTACTGTCCACCATCTTAAAGTCCAGAAATTTGGCGGCTACAAATTTCTTCATCCCAGCATCTTCAGTTTTGTACTACTTTTCAAGAGCAAGCCAGAGCTCCTTCGAAGTTGCAGCAGTACTGTAGACATTGTATAAGTCGTCCTCCAGTCCATTCAGAATGTAGTTTTTACATAGAAAATCAGAATGCTTCCATGCCTCAATAACAACGAAACGTTCATTTTCAGGAGTATCGTCTGCCGGGACAGGAACATCCTCCTTAATGAATCGTTGCAAACTCAGCGTGGTCAGATAAAAGAACATCTTTTGCTGCCACCTTTTGAAGTCAATCCCGCCAAACTTTCCCGGCTTTTCAGCCGGTGCTGGCGCAGGGGGCGGTGCAGATGCAGGGCGGCTGGAGCTTGCACCAATAGAAGCATTTGGTGTACCAGAAACACCGTTGTTATTTTCTGTGCTCGTCATTATTCTGTAAAACAAAATAATACGGTCAGATTCAAACTATCTGATTTAATGTACAGTGAAGATTTTATATCTTCAAACTGATTTAATGTACAGTGAAGTTTTTATATCTTCAAACTGCAAATAATAATATAAATATTTTAATAATCCGGAAGTTTTTAATCTTCTGAACGGATTAAACACACAATAATTTTAATAATCCGTTGAAGTATTTAAATCTTTAAAAACGGAATATTAAATTTGGAGTAGAAAATCTTTTCAGATTTTAGTCTCCACAAAAAGCCTATTATCGATTAGCAGACCAAAATACAAATTAGATTTCTTAAGATTGTTATTTGTCTGCACTTTCGATAATGACCAAAACAGAAATAAGATGAAGTAGAAAAATTCCAAGCCTACAGTATACACTGCTTGTCCTTAAGAAATCTAATCCCCTCACAGTTACCCAAGGTTTGTGGATTAATTTCTCCCAGGATAGAATGGAATTATCCTCACTGTGATAGCGGTAATTCAAATCACAGTGAACAGCGAACTCAAATAATGGTAGCAAATCACACTGACTCAGAACTTACTTTTTGTTTTGAAAACAAATGCAAAAAATAATGAGAGAGAGAGTATGGAATTTTTGGATGATTAAAATGAGGCAAAATGCCTCTCTATTTATAGCCACAAGATTTGGAGTGAAAAGGCATGAAGGTGTCTTTTGGTGAAATGGCTGTTCATGAAAGGCAGCCTTCAAGGTGGCTGTTCAATGAAAAGGCACCTTTTCATTGGTGAAGTAGCTGTTCATGAAAGGCAGCCTTCAAAGTGGCTGTTCAATGAAAGCACCATTTCATTTGGAATAACTTTACAGCAGCCCACCTTTGGAATATTTGCATAAATAGTCCACTTTTTAATTTCGTTACGAAAACGGCTCCATATCAAATATTAATATAAAATATTAATATTTATTTCATTTCCCATTCACACCACTTTACCTTCCTTCCAAACCCAACATTTTACACTGTTGAGTTTCTCTTAATCGCACCATCTCTTTTATCCATAAATTTACCTAAATCGAAGTTAGGTTCAGCTAATATGAATCCTCATAGACCATGTTACTCAATTTAAGCTCAATTCATGTTATCATGATACTGCATGTGAAATCTTGCTCACATTGCCGGTCCCAAGCCTGGGTAAAGGAGAAGGGTCGCAATAGGCCAGCAAGCCAGCGTAAAATGTTGCCAATCATGATACCTAACAAAACAAACGACATTCTTAGCTAACTCGATTGTTGCAGTTTCATATGTGTATCAGTTTTACACCGGTGAAAGAGATTCAAATATGTCCATGTGCTATACGTAAGGGACATAAATGCCCTTAATTACACTTAATCGAGCTTAATTAAGCATAATCCTTCTTCCGTCTGTGATGAAGGGCAATATTGGCCACTGGAGGGTAATATTGAGCTAAAGCATAAACCGCGAGGGCACCCATAGACTCAAGTTTAAACGGAGGGTATCCGTGTCCAATTTTACAAACCACGGGGGCAAATTTGGCCCTTTTCCCTTTATCAAAAGAGAAACATCAACAATAAAAACGCCGATACAAAGTACTTTAACAATTCTCACGTGCCATGCAGTGCAGCCATCGTCTTTCAAAATTGACCCATGACTAGATTTTCCAAATTCAAGAAACTAAGCTCAATACTTAACTTATGAAACTTTCTCACGTTACCCCACTCAAAAGCTAACAGCTGTCCTTCTAATTTTGGTACCCTAACGACCTACCTACATTAATAGCTTTTGGAGGGACTCGAAGCAACAACATTGAGAATCAAAGCCTTAATTTATAACCTGAAAGTGTGAACATAAAGGTCAAGCTAGTTAGCGACCCAAAAATAATATTCGTCCGTTTTATTTTTCATTTTCCTTAATTAGCTTGGCATGAGATTATAAAACATATTTCAAAAACTTTTTAATCTTGTGATGTTAAATATGAAGTGTAAAACAGATCAGCTTTTGAACTGTTATTCCTATAAGGGATGTGTCAATGTTGTGATTAAAAAGGAGAGTAATTAAAACAAAACTTAGCGAGCTAAATGATGAAATCAAAAGTCAGAAGAGTATTTAAACTGGTATTCTTTAAAAGTTGAATAATTTGCATGGATGATCATGGCAAAATGTACTAGAGTTTTCTTGATTTTGAAGCCGTCCCTTTCATGTCTTTATACATGTCGACGGTAACTAATTACCTAACTCGATGACATATCAAATTCTACGTACGTACTGTTCATCAAGTGAGAAAAAAACATCCTCTTATATACTATCTAATCATCGCTTTGACTATTATTCTTCTTCCATGCATTTTCTCACCGCCCATTTCGTATATATATACACATAGAAGAAAAAAAAATTGAATCTCCAAACTAAAGTCAATCAATTCTGGTATACTAGTATCTTACACAGCTTATCTTGTGGTATTCCTGTTCAACTGTACTCGACATTCAAGAAAATAAAAGCTTTACATTGCTCGTTTATTTAAATTCTCAATGGAGGGGCTCTGTGTGAAACTTTTTGAAGTTTCAAGGTATTCTATTTTCCTTTCTTTCATATAATATGTTTGCTTGTTATGATTAGTATAATTATGGTTTGAGAATAGTGAAAGTACTGTCATGGTTGATTTTTTTTTTTTTTTTTTTTTGGGATACAGAAGAAAGTACAAAATGAAGAAAAAAAGCAAAGAAATTACGGGAATGGTTGATAGTTTTGAGGCGAGCCATGAAGGTATCAAAACTGTTGACCTCCAAAAACGATGTGAATTCTCAGGGAGTTGTGATCTTTGTGTTTGTTTTGTCACTTGGAATATGAATGGGCAGGTAATTTATTAATCTCTGTTTGATAATGCGTCTTTTTAGAAAAATCATTGTTCGGTATTTGTTGCTCCACCACACAGACAGAGAATCTATGAGCTATAATTTTGTTTTTAATTATTAAGTTGATCATTCTTCACTTATATATGTATGAAGGTCCCTTGCAAGGATATCGTAAAGCTAGTTGGTGAAGACCGGAAATATGATCTATTGGTGATGGGTTTGCAAGAGGCACCTCGAAGCAACATTTCCAAGTTGTTGAAGAACACTTTGGCTGATACTCATATGTATGTATACTAAGTATTTTTTGACTCTACTTTCTAAAATTTTTATTTACTTAAATATATTTTCAACACGCTATACACCTCTTTTATTCTGATATCATGCATTGATATCATACATAATTATGTGATCATGACTGGATGTTTAAACAAGCACATTACCTTATATATAGCAGATGCATCCTTTTTGTAATAAATTCTTTCTAAAAGATATACTCCTATATCATTTATTAATTTTAGGAAAACATTATTGGGAACCAATCCTATTTTTATAGGGTTAGGTTGTATGTTTTTGAAAAAGAAGGAAATAAATTCAAAGATGATAAGTTGAACATGAAAACGCGCATAGCCATACAAGAACTACCTATAAGCTTTGACAACGACGAGCCAATAATATTCACGTGTTCTCACTCCAATAATTTATCGATATTGATTTTTGATTCTAGAAAAGTCATGTTATATTCTGATATGCCGTATCGGAACCTTCAAACTTAATTTCGTGAACATATCTAACGTAACATTCTAAGAAAAGAGTATAGCTGATCATGACTTATTATTGCTCGATACATATAATCAGATAATTTCAGGAAAATGAGATTAATATATGAATTTTTTTAGTATTCTGATTTTTGTTCAAGCACAAAAATACTTCAAGAAGTCAATTTCTTTTATTATCTAAGTGAAAGTAATGAATGATTCATGTCTGCATTTAGATTTAATATTTATAATAATGTGACCCTTTTTCTTTATTTTGTTGGGAAGGCTTTTAGGAAAATCTGTTATGCAATCTATACAGCTTTATGTGTTCGGCCCCCATAACTCAGAGCAATTTACAAGAGGTATACTTTCTTTCACCCTTTCTACTTTTATTGTTTTATACCAAAGTTTATGCTAATTGGATTAAATGCTTGATGATGGAATTATTAATATATGATTTTTCTTTTATGTAGAAGTAAAGGTGGATAAGCATAGTATTGGAGGATTAGGATGGTTAATCAGAAGAAAGAAAGGAGCAGTGGCTATTAGAGTCAGCTACAAGGGCATTCAAATGGTTTTTATTTCTTGCCACCTCGCTGGTAAGTCCTACTACTATACATTATTCATATGCATCCAAGAAAAATAATACATTATACTTTAGCAACAGATTTTTAATTTGCTTGCTAACTTTAAGTTGCATTTTCCGTAGCAAGTCTTTTTCCTTTCTACCTTGTTGGAAGTTAGTGGTTTTGTGCAAGCTTATAGTCTTTGAAGGTAGAAAAATTTACTTATAATAGAAGACTATTAGAGTAAGTTGACAAACATACTCAATTGAATTTCCTAAAGCAGGATATGGTTATCCAGCTCTTTTGTTGTTTGTGTAAAATGGGAAAAGAAATTCATTACGCAAACTTGGTGGCAAAAATTCAAAGGGAATTTTACAGAAATATTGACACACTGGTACCAATCTCACATTTTGGTTACCACAGGAAACTTTTACATTTTTAACTCCAATTGTCAGACTTAAGTGCAAAAATGTTTGGCGGATTCTTGGCCAGAAATTCTTGAACTAAAATATCGCACATACCTGCAAATTTCTGGCACCTGTCTGTAACTCTAGCAATTGTGTAAAAATTAAAAAATTTCTTACATAGTTTATAAGTGTGATAGTGGTGCCAGAAATGTCTAATGGGCACAAATTCTAGAATTCAAAGTTGGGAAGTTTTCAAAATCAGTCAGCTGACCGTGATTTAAATTTTGTTTAAATATTCCATAGCCACATAACAACAATATTGGCGTATACTATTGGAGTATCAAACTTATATACCATTGAGGTATACCGTATTCCAGTGGGGTATACAGTAATTATAGGGTATACTAGCTTGGGGTATACTGTGAAATGACATATTTTAGCCAAATGGCTAGTCCATATAAATATATTTTAATGTGATTATTTTTAGTTCAAAATAAAAGTAACTGGACATAGACTAAAAATCCCTTCAAAGTTCGTAACTACCTACAGGCGCACATCGCTAGCTTGTTAGGGCCCATTTCGAAAGGAAGATTGTTAGGGTGATTTCAGAATAAGACACTTTTTGGTGCCCGTTAAAGATTTGATCACCTATTAGGAAAGTTATACAAAAATAGCTTTCATAAGAAATTTTTCTGGCAATCACCATATCTTTCTATAGCAAAGACCTGGCGATTTCTAGAAGCTCTCCTTTAGTGGTCGCCAGTAACTATTCCTGGTGGGGGATATTTTCGTAAGACTTCTCTTACATAGGTTAAAATTATAGTAGCAGCACCAGAAGTGTTTATTTTGCACAAAAACTTCAAGTTATTATAGTTCTAGCATGTTGCGCGAAATAAATTGACCTTGTGCCCTGTTAGAATTTTGATCCCCGTAAAAAATGTTACAATTTTGGCGAAGTTCCTGGCTACCGACAGACGAAATAAAGGTGAATGATAGGAAATAAGGAAGAAAAGAGTAGTCATTTGGTGGATCTGACCTCTCATTTGTGTAACGCAAAATGAAATTACAACTATTAGACTGCAATTCCAATCTTTTCTAGAAAAACTATATCTTGATGGTCATGATGAAATTATTAAATAAAATTATGACTTTAAAATAGAAATTGAAGCTAATACCTTGTGTCTATAGAAAAAATTATAGAACATATACGAGTAACAAATAAAGGCTAAGGTCATTTACTGTAATTGGCTAACGCCTAGAACGGGAAATGTTATTAGTAGTAGTAATTAACAGTCTATTCATATAGACTTGTTCTAGCTGTAAAACATGTGTGATGTTTATATTTCTCTGCTTCTACAAAACTGTAATGTTAAAGTGTTGCTTTATTTTCTGAATTATCATTTTTCTCCTATTGATGCCCCATCTTCAGCTCATGCTCGTAATGTTGAAGAGAGGAATTTTCAGTTCAAGCATATATCAAACTCCCTCTTCTCCAAGAATTTGAATCCTTATGCTAGACCTGCACAACTTACTGTATGGTTGGGAGACCTCAACTACAGATTGCAAGGCATCACTTCCTATCCTGCTAGAGATCTCATCCATGGAAATCTCCACGAGGTATGTATTCTTTTGAAGATTTAAGTTAGATCACTCATAGTATAAATTTCTTTCACGAATTATCTGTGTAATTTAACATGTTATAGTAGGTCACGTATTACAGATTATACTTCTTTCTTTCTTCAGATCAACGAACAATGCTAACGCCAAACTTTTTGAATAATTGTTTGACCAAAGCAGATGCTAACTAGCAAAGATCAACTATTGCAAGAAGCAGAAAGAGGAGAGATTTTTAATGGTTATTGCGAAGGTGCCCTAGCTTTCAAACCAACTTACAAATATGATATAGGAAGCAGCAGTTATGATACTAGTCACAAGGTAATTAAGTCTAATTTTGTTATTTTTTTTTTTAGCTGATGGTCTATCAGAAACACCCTCTCCATCTTAGTGAGATGATCTTGATTCCCTTACTCTTAAGTAGATGTCTCGTGTTTGATACTTGCGATTAGAGAACCTTTCACTTAGAGATAACTTTACGTCTTGACTAATAAATTTCAAATCCCAAATGGTTAAACTGGAAAAAAATGCGTCAAATAAAATATAAATTACGAGGAGGAAATACTTTCTTTTAATTTCATAACATTTAATAAGGATTTGATAAATAATTGTTTGGTTATATATCTTTATCGTTGAACAGGTTAGAGTACCATCGTGGACAGATAGAATATTGTTCAAGATAGACAGTGACAAGATCAATGCAGCTTTACATTCTTATGAAGCCATCGAAAGCATCCGCAGCTCTGATCATAAGCCAGTCAAAGCTCATCTCTGTTTAAAATTGAACAATCATTCATCGCCAGAAAACAATGGAGCCACAAATCTTGTTCCCAAATTATCACAATAATTAATGATTGTTTTATTAAGAACCATAAGTAACGAAGATCAAATTATTCTTTGATTGTTGTCCAATCATTATTTTTTCTTGACTATTCGTGGTCAACTGTAAATTTTTGCCACTACTAGACCTTTGTTACTGCATCATTTATTGTACCTTCATGGTCCAATTTTGCAATTATGATAATCCCATGTATTCAATTTTTTTCTCTCCAACTAGGTCATAGGAAAAAAAAAGTGTTGCTTAGCACTTCTCGCAAATCTATCAACTGTTTATTTTCAGTTTTAGTCGTCCTTTTTAAATGTGTTACTGTTTATGTATGACTTTATATCAGCTTCAACACTTAAAACTGATTTTTACGGTTGATATTAATCACTAGCTACAGTTCTAATCAGTTAAGCCAAAAAAACTCTGTATTGTTATCAGAACTTATAGAAGTTTCAGTAATTAAATCAATCCATGTCCACTTCTTCTATGATGATTTAAGCTTATGATATAGGACGACGTAGCTTTTGTACTTCAAGAATGCAAACTTTCTTATAAGAAAACTTTACTACTGTTTCTTTAGCTTATACCCAGTTAAATCTGTAACTTTTACAATGAGATAATTTTTGCAGTTGAACGTAAATTTCTTATTTTGTCATGATTTGGGGAGGGGGACCATATGAATGATACAGTGATGCGATTTAATTTTCGCTGTTCTTGAGAGGGTACGCTCTGGATATATATATAGTGCCAGAAACAAGAAAGAAACATATCTAAACTGTTATTTGTACGCATCTGTTTTCATTGACTCATCAATGCACAGACTGTACGTACTAGGGTCGTTTGGTTTCCTGTATTGTATAGCTAATCCTTGTATAAAAACTAGTATTAGCTTTATACATTGTTTGGTAACTTTTTTAAGAATCAGTATAAGTAATCCATGTTTTCCTTGTACAGCAATTTCAGTATTAATTAATACTCCCTACAAGGTGGAATAAACAATACAGGGTTTCTTTATACATGGATTAAATTTCAAAAGGACATCAATACCCCTGATTTATTTTAACCTATCCAACATTACATAAAAGCAAAATTGAGAACCAGTTTCAATTCTTCCTATGGCTGCTCCAGAACCTTCAAACAAGGACGAGTCAATCATGTAATTTCCGGTGACAAAAACAATCATTAACATTAGATTATCAAAAAATCATCTTTCAGCCTTCAATTATTTTGTTGTGTGAATTTCTCTACAAGGTACATAAACCCTAACTCCTTCTTTCTTTGTTGTCTACCATCTTAATCTATGTGGCGTTACTAGGAAAAATTCTCATCCTTGTTTATTTGTTAAAGATTTTGAGATTTCCAAAATAGAGCAAATAGTTATTCTAATTTCTAGTTTAATTAAATGTTGATTTTGGGGCTTTAGTCACCTTTGAACAATTTATAGCTTTAGCTTGAACTCTAGTATCTCCAATCTCATTCTCTGTAAAAAAAAAAAAAAAAAAGTGTTAATGAGATATTTTTGGCCAAATATTTAGATACAAGAAGCGCCATGTTCATTATTTACTTTATCAAAAAACAAGTAGCGTCATACTCTAGCTAGATTGAAACGATCACCTGAGTGTGAGGAAAGCTGATTTAATTTTCCTTCTGAAACAACCACTCGAGAATGAATGATGCTATTTATTCATTCGTCTTAAACAATTACCTGAGTTTGTATTCTACTTTTTCTTATTGTTATATTCGACTTTATTTTTGTTGTGAGTGTTTACTCATGATGATATTGGTGATAAGTCTTTGTAGATAACATGAATAGTTCTGCGGCAACATCTTCTACTCAAGTGTCGGAAAAGGTAGGAAAATCTTTGCCCCGAAGGAAATGGGATGAAAAAGAAGAGCGCACTCTTATTGATGGACTAAAAGAGCTGTGCGCAAATGGTTGCAGAGCAGATAATGGGACATTTAGGCATGGTTACTTAGCGCAACTAGAGCGCTATATGCTTGAAAGACATCCCACTAGCGGAATAAAAGGTGAACCACATGTCAATTCAAAGTTAAGGGCGTGGAAGAGGAACTACGGAAGTATATCATTACTAAAAAGTCGTAGTGGACTGGGATTTGATTATAGCGATGGAGCTATCATTGTTGATGATCCAAAGTTCTGGGAGGACTTTATTAAGGTAATTGAGTTATTTTTTCAGGTTATTATGATATTTTTACCTCTTTTTTCTTGTAATATACATGAAATTATATTTTATGGCCTACTGTACTATCCTTCCTACTGTTTGGTTGCATGACTTCAATGTCCTAAGTTATATCTCAAGTGGACTAACTTCCTGCACTAGGAGCTTCTTACTGCACTCTCTGAATATGCTCAAAGTCAAAAATAGCTTCCTACTCAAGTGGACTAATTGCACTCCCTGAATATGCTCAAGTCAAAAATAATAAGTTGATAGCATTCTTTATCCACCTACGCACCAGTAAGACACAATGGTTAGAGGGCATAAATAACACAGTGCCTATATATCATAATCCAACATGACAAGCAGATATATATGTACTTAGCATGTATGCGTATAGATTTCTTTTCGTCCTGCTTGATCTGCTTACCCTATTATGCAGTACAGGTTTTTATAGCCTCAATTGAGGATAGAGGGGCGACTTTAAGTATTTCAGTGATCCTTCAACTATACAGTAGCTGATATTTCCAAATAAATTTGGGCTATATACAGTCCACAAGAATAAGAAACCAATTAATTAAATGAGGATTATGTTACTTATCTTCAATTTCATAGATTGTTCTCTTGTAGCTATAGATTTTCCAATGAACAGAATTGTAGAGGCTTTAATCCTTTTTCGTTCCTGAGGTTTCGACATGCTTTGTTTTTAAGTGTCTAACCATGATTCTGTTTCAAGCTTTGAGTAAATTTATATTATTTTGTGAGTTACTTTGATAGTATAACTAAGTCATATGTGCTTATATTATTTTGTTTTCTTTTCTTTCATAGATTGATCCTAATGCTAGAGGAATGAACACTAAGAAGTGGCCATTGTTTAAGCATTGGGAAGAAATCTTTGGAAAAGATAGAGCAACGGGAGAGTTTGCGGAAGGGCCGCTAGATGCTGTTGACGAAATTGAAAAAAGTCAAGTTCATGGTATATCTAATACTAATAATATGAGCTGGGAATTTCCTTATGTTGTCGATGATGAAGATGAAGCAGATGCTAGGCAGGAAACTACTGAACCCACCAGAGAAGCTGAATGTGCTCATTTAGCATCTCAAAATGCTTATGGTGGAACCCAACAAGCTGAAAATGATAGTTCAGGACCTAGTGCATTTCCTGAAGCATCTCAAGGTGTAGATGGTGTAACCCAGCGAGGTCAAAATCAAGGTACGAATTTTCAAACATCCTCTTCTAAAGCCAATGAAAAGGAGAAATCCAGAAAAAGGAAAAAAACAACAGAGGAAGATGAGAAATGTCTCGACAGTTTGATGAACATCATGAAGCAATTTGGTGAGAAGCAAGACACAAGAATGGGTACTTTGGTTGACAAGCTTGGAGACCGTGATCATTTTGAAATGCGTGACGAAGTTCTTGCTATCTTCAAGTCTCCAGCATTCCAGGTATTTACTGCAGCGCAACAAATTAAGGCATCAATTTGGCTTACTGATGATGTCAAGAGGATGCAAATATTCTTAAATAGGAGTGAACTTGATCGTCAGACAATGGTGTGGTTGATCATCAATGGAGAAATTTGATTCCAGAGAAAAATTTTTGTCAGTATACTTTTATCATCTTGTTTATTTGTACAATTGCACTTCTTAGTTCTACTAACCAATTATTATTGATTATGAACTTCAGGCTCATACAAGCAAAAGTGAATGTCTTAGAAAGTAAACATGGTAGAGTAGAGAATACTTGAAATAGCTGATAATCAAGTCGTTTCTTCTAAGGAGATTATGTTGGGAATAAATTCTCAAAATGCTTCCCTTTCATATAGTTGGTCCAAAGTTGAGTTCATTATACAAATAAATTGTTACACTCGTTGGCTCTCCCCATGGTTAGACACTGATTTGCACATACTTTTGAATTTAGCACTCTTTGTATGTAGTCTATTGACTAATAAATAGAATTATCCTTTTTGTTTAGGTAATTGACTAGTAAATATATTCCCAGGTTGCTTTACTTTCTTTTTAAAAAGAATAAAATTTTAGGAATCTTTGGAGTTCTTTCTAACCAATTGGTTTGTTGAGTATCCATTCAAGTTTTTGTCTGCCATTTAGTCTTTTACTTTGACGTGTTACTCTTATCATTTTGATTCAGGGATATGAACTGGTTCTTCATTTTTTTATCATGACACTCAGATTGTTTGAATAATAGATTCACCCAATTTTTTCAGTAATTTTTATTTATTAATCGTAAATTTTGAATTGTTTGAAAAGAATAAAAATAATGTTTTGTTCTCTTTTACTTTTTTTTTTTTTTAGGTTGGTCTAATGCCAAAGTAGAAGTTTTGTTGTAAAGTTTTTGAATGACAAGGTATAAAGTTTTCCAGGAGTGTTTTATTGCAGCTCAAAAGGCGACTACGAATTTTTGTTTAGGAAGACAAAGCTTCGTAGTATAAACATGGTGAGTTCTTTGGTTTGCTTTCTTTTTACTTAATAATGATGGATCTCATATAGCTGATTGCGTGCTTAGTATAAATTTTCTTGTTAATATTGCCCATGTCGCAATCATATAAATCCTGATTTCATTTGTCTATTGGTGTAATACATAGAAAAATAATTGTTCATTCTTTCCTTTTCTTCCTTGCTTTCAGTCTGCCTTGCAATTTTAATGTGCATTGTTTCAACTATAGGATAATTCTAGTTTTTAGAAGATGTTCCCATTCTCTTTTCTTTCTGAAAAGTTCTTCATATAATTTCTAATTTGTTGGATCGAAAAATAAACAATTCGTTATCTTTTTTTTAGGTTGATCCAGTGTTAAAGGAATGGTCTCTTGAAGATATTCTACGAAGTTGAATTCAAGGACTTGCTAATTAATGACATTAGTAAGAGACTTCCTGCTATTTTTTGATGAAGAAGAAGATGGTGGTGCTAAACAAGGACATAATTTATATTAGAAAGCTTCACTCTAATGTCAATTAGGTTGGGATTTGCTTTGAGTCTCTGTAAGGGGTAGTAATTGATAAATAGTATGTACATGTATAACTACTATACTTGTGATGACAACTATAATATAAGTTTCCAAGAAGAGAAATTTTTAGTTGTTTGAAAATATTTACGTTTTGCATTGATAGGAAAGTTATTTATATTATTTTTTGGCCTAACACGATAATGATCAATATTATTAAGGTTTAACATGGTAAAATTCAAAGGTGGAGACAATTTGTATAGTTTTCAAGAGTTTCAGCACAAGAAACACGTTAAGAAGGAGGAATATTGTTATCACTGCCTCATGAATCAATGCACTGTGAATGAAATAGAAAAGCCATTCAAAAAGCTCAAGGGTATAATGGTAAACAAAATGTTATACAACTTTAAACCAAACACAAGTTTTAGTTATACCTTGTATATCCCTCTTTTTATACAATGAACCAAACACTTGACCAAAAGTAATCCATGTATTACTTATCCCTGTATTACTAATCCCTGTATTACAATCCTTGTATAACTAGTCCTTCCAACCAAACAAGCCCTCAGAGCTTGTTCGGTATAATGTATTAGGTTAAATAGCCATGATATAAGATTTGGTATTGTTTTATCCATTGTTTGATTGTATATCCATGTATAATATACCACTATAGTCTTTTGGTTGAAATAGATTTTACGCGGTTATTAGCAATGCAGATATTATTTATGCAGGTATTATATCTTGGTTAATGAATGGTTTGTTGTATTAAAAAATTATTATACATTTCATAGTTTAAATTATGTGTTTTAATATTTAATCTTCAATAGATTTAGCTTGAATGATACAAAGCGTATAACATAAAAAGATGTGATGACATATTTGTCCTTTTAATATTTTAATACATGTATAACTAATATCCGCATTATTATTCCACCTCCTATACTGCACAAAATAATACATAGTAACATGGAATAGCTAATCCATGTACTCCCCCCCCCCCCCCCCCCCCCCCCGTCTCAAAATGAGTGTCTATCTTTCATTTTTTGTTTGTCCAAGTGTCTCTTTCCATATCTGATAACTCCTTAATTCTAAGATTTGTTTTGGACCACAAGATTTAAAAGTATTGACCCACATTACACACATCTTTAGTTTTAAACCACATAATTTAAAATTTTCCTTATTTTGTTAAATACTTATACAGTGCCCAGACAAACCCAAATACTCATTTTGGGACAGAGGGGGGTATTACTTATACATGGATTAAATATGAAAAGACAATACTATCCTTTGTCTTTTCCTATGAAATTCAATGATTGATGATATATATAAGGGTCAAATCATTACTTTTTTTTTTTTAATTTAGACATAAACATATACTTTGAATTATACTTTGTATACCTAATATTTAGTACCATGTACCAAGCACTCAATAAAAAATAGTTCATGTATTACAATCCATGTATTATTATTTCCTATATTACTAATTGATGTATTATTAATCCATGTATTACTTGCATTCGTACCGAACGACCCCTCAAAGACAACACTATTAATTGGACGTATCTAATGGACAAAATGCACCACTAAAATAACATTAGGAAGTATATATAACCCAAACTTAATGTCTTGATTATGACTTATATAAGAAGTGATAACTTTGTTTAGTAAAATATTCTGATAGTTGTGAGCAACATAACTGGAAAATCCATCACTATTCCACTCTTATTTTAAATCGTGACATGTAATGCAGTAATAATATAACTAAGAATAATAATGCAATTTTGGTATAAAGCCATTGAATTTAATTAAGGAAAATTTACGCGAGTTGACACTCTAAACAGCTTAATTACATAACATACCGATACTTTCCAAAATTTACGTAACATAACAATACTTTTAAATTAATTACAAAACATACCATAAAGGGCAAACTAGAAATTTCCTACATTATTTTTAGCGGTTTTTGTATTTTTCCTTTCCTTCTCCATTTCTCTCAATAAGTTTCAGTTTATTCTCTCCATTCCTCTTTAATTTCTTCATAGTTATCAGTTTAGGCTTTTCTCTTTGGCAAATTTTGCCTGAATTTCTCAAATACGTGGTTCAATTTGATCGAAAATGTCTCAAAAATCAAATAGTTCACCGTCTGATCGTGAAAAGCGTATGAAATCGCGTCACGAAGCTTCGCCGGTTGTTCAGGGACTTCGACGAGGGCGGTCAGTTGGACTTAGTAGTCCTGAAGTTTCGCCGGATGTTAAAGCTGGTAAAAAAGCTGGTAAACGGAAGGTGAGTGATGACGATAAAGGGAAACGTGTGGTGGATGATGATTTCGTCGACGAAATCGACGCTGCGGTTAAGTTGAAAAGGAGCAAATTTGACCGGTGTGGAGTTCTCGCACAAAATCAAGTGTGCTCAGAGCAAACTGTATGTATTATTTTGTTTTTTTTTGTTTTCATGTTGTATTTTTATTGTATATTTGTGTATGTTTCCCTATTACACATGTCTAAACTATGTGTTTTTTTGGTTAAATTTTTATATTTTTGTGTAAACTGTATATTTTTTGTCTAAGCTATGTATTTTCCTGTATATTTGTGTATGTTTCTCGGCTATTATGTATAAACCTGTATTCGCTTGTATATTTTGTATGCTCCTGTTTAAAATAGATATAATATGTATATTTTTGTGTAAACTGTGTATTTTCCTGTATATTTCTGTATGTTTCTAGGCTATTGATGTATAAACCTGTATTCGCTTGTGTATTTTATGTCCCTGTATAAAATAGACATGATATGTATATTTTTGTGTAACCTTTGTATTTTCCTGTATATTTCTGTATGTTGTCGGCTATTGATGTATAAACCTGTACCCGTTTCTGTATTTTGTATGATCTTGTTTAAAATGGACATGATATGTATTTTTTTTTTGTTTAAACTGTGTTCTTTTTTCTTTATGTGTCTTGGATATTAATGTATAGACTTTGTGTTTGCTTGTATATTTTTGTATGTCCCTTGTTTAAAGTGTGTCTTCATGTTTAAAATAGAGTTATTCATGTGCATAGCTATGTAGACTTATTCTGTATGTTCTTGCTTATTCCTTTGCCTTTTTGCTCTTTTTGTTGTATGAATTTGTATATATTTGTATTCTCTTTTGTATATCCTTATTGTTAATTTTACTTTTTTATTTTGTCCATATATAGGGCTGCAAATTTTATGTTCCTGTAGATATTGTTTCTGTTGTCGATCACTGGACTGCGACAACTCGTTATGACATTGTTAGCACATTAGAAGACACTTTGACACCTGTTCAACTACAGTTGTTTAGGCAGACCTGCTTTGGTTACTTCTTGGATCTACCACAAGTTTTTGGTCAATACCAATTAATTCACCACTTGATGTTAAGAGAAATTATATCAGACCGCCCCAATGAGTTTACTATTATGATTAATGGTACGCGGTTGTGCTTTGGGCTAAGAGACTTTGCAGTTATAACAGGTTTGAATTGCTTTGGTGATGATATAGTTGTTGCTGATGCTACTCCTAATAGGCTTATGTCGAGCTATTTCCCCAATCAGGAAAAGGTCCGTAGGAGTGAGTTAATCAAATGTTTCACTGGTAAGCGTTGGATTGGTGATGAAGATGCCGTGAAGTTGGCTATTTTGTATTTTCTACATGTGTTTGTGTTGTCTACTGACAGTGGTCAGTATATACCCAAGGAACACTTTGATTTGGTTGAATCAGGGGCATATCTTACTTATCCATGGGGCAAATGTTCGTTTATGTTATTGCTTGAAACTATTCGCCAGAAGTTATATCCTCCTTTGAAATTTTATCGTATTGGTGGGTTGCCGCTTGCATTACAAGTGTGGTTTTATGAATGTTGTTCAGTGGTTGATCGAAAAGTTGCTACTCGTGTTGGTAACTTAACTCCTAGGATTCTCAATTGGAAAGTTATTGTCAATCAACCTAGGTTTAGCAATCTATCTAAAGGAATGTTTAGTGGCACAAGCGCTGAGATAAAAATTTGTTACATTTACTTTATTTGTGTTTTTTAATGTATATGTATGCTATTGTACCCATTTCATTTATCGATCATTGTGTGGTCTGTTTTTGTAGTTGGTGTTTACCAATATTGTTGCAACTCATGATGAGGTACAGAAATTCAACTTGCCCCCTTTGGATGATGCTGCTGTCACTGTAAATAAGGCCCTTCCCAAACAAAGTGTAGCCACTCGACTGCCTTCTTCTGCGTCTATACCCATCCCCTCTCAGAAAATGCAGCATCAGAAACCACCTGTTCATGCGTCCCAAACTGTGCATCTAAGTGATGTTGCCGCTCAGTTGCAGCAGTTGACTACTGACTTTCAAGATTACAAGATGCATGTATGTATTGCTTTTATGTTTAGCATCTTGTTGATTTTGTATGCTTGCAAGTTGACCTTTCTATACTTTGTTTTGTATTTATTTTGTAGGTTGATTCTCAATTTACTAATCTTCATACTTTCCTCAATAAGTCATTTAGTGAGGTGTTTGCTCGCTTGAAGGTAATGACTTACTGTTTTTATAAATACTTTTGTTGAATTTTATGTTTTGTTTTTCTAACTATTTCTTATTTCAACAGGGTGTTAGAAGCAGCCCTGTTGTTGATGAACATGATAATCGAGCTGGTGATTCTCATTATGGTAGTCCCTTTGAAGGCGGTCCTTCTACGCAACCTACTGATAGCGACACCAACTTTTATGTATGTGTGGTTGCTTCTCATCTATTATTTATGTTTACTTTTCCTAATGTATACAAATGTATTGTTTTGTATACAGGGTGTTTCTGATGGTCTATCTGTTGGCCATGATTCTGATTTTTTGGATCGAACCGTTGGAAAAGTTTGCAGTCCTGTGCAACATACTGCCACCCCACTTAGTAGTAGTGTATGTTTTTTGTCTTTATTTTTGACATTTTTGGATTGAACTGCTGGAAAAATTGAACAATTTTTTTCTTCATACAGGCTGTTGCGCCTGGAGTTTATAGACAGCGTGAACATGCTGGTCGCAGAGAGGATGTGCCAGGTATAGTTTGTGGAGTACTTGATCAGAAGGATTCTATTTATCATCTATATGGTGGACCAAGTTTTTCGATTGGGGATTTTAGTGAAGGTTCTGAACATGTTGGTAATGTGGCCTGTGGAAGTGAAGCTCAAGCGGACAGTGTATGTACTATTTTTAGTTTTTCATAATTTTTTTTTGTATTTTTGTGTATTCCTTTGTAGTTAAGTGTATTTTCTGTATATTAATGTATTTTCTATATATTTATATATTGTAGCAGGTTGTTACTGTGGGACCATTGGCTGTTCTGAAGCCAGATGGTAATATGGACGGTGGAAGTGAAGCTCGAGTGGACAGTGTATGTACTATTTTACTTTTTTTACTTTTTTTTTTTGTATTTTGTGTATTTCCTTGTAGTTAAGTGTATTTTTCTGTATATTTAATGTATTTTTCATATATTTTATATATTGTAGCAGGTTGTTACTGTGGGACCATTAGCTGTTCTGAAGCCAAATGGTGATCAATTCCCCAAATTTTCTATTGATCTCAATTTTCCCGATTTTCCCCTGTCTGCGTATGATGAGATCGATGCAGCTATCGCACGAGCTATGTCTATGTGTAAGGCAGTGGTGGTTTTACCAGCTAATAACCAACCTCCTGACAATGTTGATTGTAAAGAGATGGATTCTGAAAACTTATTAGAGGATGCCCCAAGTGAAGATACATGTTCTGATGACAACCGTCAGCCCGACACAGCAGTTCTTGATGGGCAGGAATCCCAGCTTGTTTTGGTCTCGAGTGATGGAGATGATGCTGCCACACCTGAGCAGTTGATTGCACGCATGTGGCGTCCAGGGAGGTATGGCAGGTCTCCTTGGGTTCTCAATTCACCGGGACCAAAAATCTTTCAGAAAAAATATCCTTTTATTTATAATGTTGATGCTGACATTGACCAAGATCTGGAAAATGCATTTGTTGCATGGGTTGAGGATGGGATCGAGCCAAGCAATCGAAGGTATTTTTCCTTTTATTTTGTACTGTTGATGGTATTTTTGCTTTTGTATTCTTTTGTAATGATTTGTTTTGTTTAATTTTTGTGAATCATCAGGAAGTCACTTTATCCAAGAGAAGCTAACCGAATTCAGCATCCTTTTGCGTTAGGAGTTGTGAAAGTTGAAAGGAAGGAATGGTTTCGGACGTTGCTGCACAGTGGAGGCACTTTGAATGACCAGGTATGTATGTGTTTGTATATACCTGTATGTATGTGTATCAACTGATTCTTATTTTTCTGTATTTTTTTGTATAAAATTGTATGAATCTGTATACATTTATCTCAATTGTATGTTTATATTCCTGATTGTTATGTGTAGCCTTTTCTGATTGTATGTTTATCTCAAATGTCCAGCACATTGATGTTGTGTTTTACTACTTGAGGAAGAAAGGAAAATATGGTCCTGATGTTTCTCGTAAATTCACCACTACTGACTGTTATTTCAAGAATATGGTTGAGGACGTTTTTAAGGCGTACAAAGCTAGTAAGAACAATCCGACTGTGGTGTCTAATGATGATCCTATAGCGCAGTATGTTATGGGATTTAGGCTGATTGGAAACACCCCATGGGTTAACGTTAGATTATGTTTTAGTCCCACTGCATGTTAAAGAGAAATTTCGCTGGGTGTTGGCTGTTGTGGCATTCAAAGAGAGGTGCATTTGGTTGTTTGATTCTATGCGTGGAAGATCTAGTGCTCCTGTGCGTGGTCTAGTTCAAAAATTGGCTGTTGTCTTGCCTCTTTACCTTTCAGTCACCAGCTTCTATGGTGCGAGGCCTGACATTGATTGGAATTTAAACCCAGCTTTCAAAGATAAATCTGCGACAGATCCGTTCTCCGTTGTTTCAGTTACAGATATTCCAAAACAAGCTGTTGGATCACTGTATGTATATTAGAAATACATTTTTGTTACTATTTCTGTTATGTAGTTCTTTTTACTTAAATTTTGTTTTTGTTGTGTTTGCGGCGACTGTGGTGTGTATATTGCAGCATATGCTGAGTATTTTGCATGTGGATTCGATCAACCACCTGTCGACTTTGATGTTGATATTTACCGCAGCAGATTGGGCACACTACTATGGCACTATGCAAAAACAAAGCAGGACGAACGTTCCATCAGTGGGGATGAGGTTACAGGAATTCAGTTCAAGAAGAAGGCTGGTCCAAAGCGGGGAGAAGTTTATCATTAAGTAGTTTATATTTAGGTTTAAGTAGTTTGGAATATACTGATGTTTAAGACATCATTATTCTATTTTTGTTTCTAAGTTACATCAAGGAATATGCTTCTGGATGTTTGGTTTTATAATCTGTTAATATAATGACGTTCTTATTCCTTTTTTTGTTCACAGTCTATACAATTTTTATATGTTAATGAAATGAATTTTAGCACTCATTTTCACTTATTCAGAACTTGGTTTTTGATAACGGTGAAGTGCATCGCACTCCCTTGAGCGCTGTTTCAGTTTGTGTTGCACATAGACATGTATGAATTTTAACATACATGTCTATTGCACCTGAATGGTGAATGAAATGTATGTGTATGCAACCTAACATACAGTTTTATACATACTCGAATATAAGTGTATGCCCACACAACCTGACATAAATTTCACAGAATGGGTAGATAAATTGTTTCCTATAGCAAATCTGTCCCCACTGCATGCCAATAAAATTGTATGTGCTATGCAAGCGAATTAACTGTATGTCTATGCAGCCTAACATACATTCTACCCATACTGGACATACACCATTTTATAGTTTTATACATATTGGCAACAAAACTGTATGCCCACACATACACCCTGGAAAAATCCATCATGTATCCCTGAGTGATCGCTTGTCTTATTTACCATTTTCTTAGCGGGTGGTTTATTTTTGGTCCTTTTGGGTCGCCTGAACTGGGCTGATGGTGCTTTGCAAGATATCCATATAAGCTTATCGCACTTTCAGGTGGGGGCTCCGGGCTGCAGAGGGTTCTGGGGTAAAATATACTTTGTTATCTGATGACATTAGGCCTAGGGCTTTGTCGTACCCTGCTTACTTATCTTTCACTTTCACTCAGTAGCTCTTTGCTTGCCTGTACAAAGAGCATGCCCGAGGGGGCTACTACGCTCACCGCGCACTGGCATTACCACCTGAGCTTTGCTAGTGTAACATACATTCTACCGATATAAGACATACACTATTATAAAGATTTATACATACCGGCAACAAAACTGTATGCCCGCACTACATGCCATACATTTCACACATACAGAATTATACAAAATACTACAGATCGATACAAAACAAAACAGATTTATTCAAAAGAATATTTGAACAGTCTTTTCGAACTAAGCTGAGAAACAGATATTTTTGTAGTTCCATGCATTTCAATCTATGAAATTTTTATACACTTGCAATGTAATGATTGTCATTGTAATAAATGGTTTTTGTAAGTGAGAATAAACAATATCCACATCTTGTTTTCAGCTTCTGTTTGGCAGATTTGTGCATGTTGCTCTATTGTGCCCTTCATTCCCACACAGTCCACATGTCATCTTTGTTCTTTTTGGATGCAGTTCCCAAGCTGGTTTGTGTCTGGTCTTTTTTGGTCTGCCCGGAGTCCTTTTCCATATTGGGGGTGCACAACTTCATTAGTAATGTATGTAGGGATGTCCCAATTGCTTTAATCTGGTATTGGATTGATAGGCATTTGATATGTCTTCAACAGGTAGTCTTTTGTGTAGTATGGGGAGGCATACAATTCCTCATCCATGCATTTAGATCTCATCACAGCGACTGCATGTGCACATGGTAGCTCATCGATTTGGAACCTTCTACAGCAGCATGTTCGGTCTTTTAATGACACAAGAAATTTCTTTTGCCCATGCCAAACTGAATATGAATAAGCTGATGAAGTCTTTACCTGTAATATATAAGCTTTTTGAGTATTAGCTACAGTATATATTCTACAGCGCTATAATATATACTACACATACGCATTAATACACAGTTCTACAAAAATATACAGAATACTTTGTATGCAATTAAATACAAAGTAAATTAGTCAGTATATATTCTACAGCGCTACAATATATACTACACATACGCATTAATACACAGTTCTACAAAAATATACAGAATACTTTGTATGCAATTAAATACAAAGTAAATTAGATTAGTCATCACCCATATTGTAGTTTTTTAGCTACTGGAGCAATGTTAGTGCAGAATTATTCAAATATATACACCAGACATACATACTTCATAAATTTTTGAAACTGAACTACAAAAAAGTGTTACCGTCATCTCGAGAGCCAAGGTTCGATGTTTATCAAGAATATCATTATATTTTTCACCCAGCTTTGTGAATGTATTCTCTGCACCTTCCCTATTGCGATTGTTCCAGAGTTCAACTTTTGCTCTCATGGACTCCATAAAAGCTGATACAGGCATATCTCTTGCACCCTTGCTAGCTGCATTTAATGACTCCGCAATATTTGAAGTCATTATCCAGCCACGACGGACAGTTGCATGTGCCCTAGCCCACTTTTGATAGCCAACATTATACAGGTATGTTTTGATCCGTTTGTCCATATTTGCCACTTCTTTCATTTTTTTTTATCAAACTCTCTAACTGTGTATGCTTTAGCCATTGTAAATAATGCTTCATACAGTTTGTCTTCAGCCCTTTTGAATTTAGTTTTCACATTGTTCTAGAGATGCCAAATGCATGCATAGTGTGGAACCATGGGATATACAATGGAGGTTGCTTTCAAGATGCTTTCTTTACGGTCTGAAACAATACACATATCATCCCTTTCACCGTATGCTTTTCTAAAATTATCAAAAAACCAATGCCACGCAGAATCATTCTCTGAATCGACTATTGCATACGCTAGAGGGAGGATTCTGCCTGTGCATGACCATACAAATTAGAAAGGCCAATCAGCAGAGAATTATACAAATTCATATAGATTTATACACTGGAATTCAAATAGTTTTAAACTTTACCTGCTGCATCCATTTTACTCGCAGCAAGGAATGTCCCCTTATGTGTAGCTGTAAGGAAGCTACCATCAACAACAACAATTGGTCTGCAATATTTCCATCCTTTTATTGATGCATTAAGTGCCACAAAGGCATATAAGAAGCAATCATCATCAGTTTTAACAAAGTCTACAATTGACCCTGGGTTAAATTTCTCCAAAATGTATAAGTAGCTTGGTAACTTGTTGTATGAATCTTTTGGATCACCTCTCATTATTTCCATAGCTATTTTCTTTGATCGCCACGCCTTCATATAGGGAAGCTCCACACCGAATTGTTTGTGAATGTCTTCAATTATCTCCTTTGGTTTGTAAGTTGCCTTCGGATCTTTAAATTTGTACTGGATAACACTCCCAATGATGTTTGCAGTTGCTTGTTTATGGCTGAAAATTCTGTTCTTCAGCGGGCAAGAGTGTTCATTCACAAATTTCCTAATTTTGAACAGATTAGATGCATTCAAGCTTGAAGCCTTAAACTGCCATGTGCAATTCTCCCCGGTGCAAATCAGGCAATAGCTATACATACATAAGATGTCACGAGTTAGTATTTTACATACAACTATTATACAGATAGATGAATAATTATACAGCTTTTGATCTTACAATTATTTACACTGTCATACTCTTAAATATACATATTTTTACACTGTCATACATTATTATACATTGTACACTCATACATATACAGACCTTTTCACAACATAGAGATTTAAGTATAGTGATACAGTGACTAAAAACAGTATACAGATATATACAGATTTATACACAAGTAACTTCAGACACAACTTAGGCAACAATTTTTGAAGTTTCGTACCATTTTGAGCTTGATCTTTTAACCTTAAAGTGAAACTTTCCCGTTAATGCATAGTGCTTCATTGCTTTGACGAGTGTTTTCTTGTCTTGGAAAACCTGCCCCTCGGTAATATCTTTTTGTATAGGATCTGCAATTATAAGAGCACTACAATCTTCAAAGTCTCCAAAGTCTGGGAAATCTATCAATTCTTGTTTATTCTCCTCGGCTATTGACTGTATGTTATTACTCTCTACATATTTAGGTGAATCAACTATCAAATTTTCACTATATCCAGATTCATTGAATGACCTTTCATTCAATGAAATACACAATGGATATCTTCCTAGTTCCTTGTTATCCTTTTTCACCTCAACAAACACTTTGACTCCCATGTCATTGTGTATTTCCATTGCAGGTCGTGTTGCATCCACCTTGTACCTTATTTCGATTTGTTTTTTAGTGGTATCGACACGAAGTTGGTTTGCAATTGTAGAGATCAGATCATCAAAAGTACAATCACAGTTTATTACTATTACGTCAACACTATAATCAATGTAGTTTCCTGTTGCATCCCATCGTCCTTTGTGTTGGAGAAGTACTGTGACTGATGCTATATCAGACCTGTTTCAAAATTGTTACATAACTTTAGTATTTCACTGTATGGATCTGTATTTAATTTGTATATGCAGTGCATGAATCTGTATGCTAGCATTCAACAATGACATATTGTATGCAGTTAAATACAGAGTAAATGCAATTATATGCAATAAAATGTATTAATTTGTATGAATTTTGAATCCACAAAGTGACTATTCAAAAACAATCACAGGTTATTACTATTGCCTGTATAAATGTGTATGAATTTGTATGCCTATATGAATTTGTATGAATCTGCGCAGTCATTATGCATTTTGTTACTCGTAATACAAAACTACTAATACAACATCAAATCACTTAAACAACTCAATCGCTGAAGCTAATACAAAACTACTAATATAACATCAAATCACTTAAACAACTCAATCGCCGAAGGTAATACAGAAATAGTAATACATAAATGTATAACTTTGAATACTGAATCGCGGAAGCTAATACAGAACTACTAATACAAATTGAATCAGTAAAACAAATGAAATGTATGTGTATGTTACAGAGCTGCTAATACAAAAGCAACTATGAAATTTACAGAACATCAGAATCGCAATGTCTTTACAGAAAAATCAATGAATGTACAATTTACAGAAAAATCAATGAATGTACAATTTGTTTTCAGAACTTCTTAATGTACAATTTTTTACAAATAATGTACAAATTCATAATCGCAAAATCAAAAGCAGAATCAAAAATTGAAAACTTCGTATAGAAAATCGACTTTTGATATTTTGAATTAGACTTCAATTACAAAACTTTGAACAGTTACCTGTAAAATCGATGAATCAGGAATCAAAATTGCAAAATCGACTTTTGATATTTTGAATTTGACTGAATCGCAGCTTCGAATTGTTGAACAATAACAATTGTATGTTGTTTTAGAATTGTATTTGAACCTAAATTTCACAATGTAAACCCTAGTTTTGGAGTGTAATTGAAGGATTGAAGGATTTTTTGAGAGAGAAAGTAGTTTACGTAGGAAGGAAGTAGAGGTGGGTAAGGAAAGAAAGGCAGAATTTTCCAAAATTGTAGGTATTTATAGGTTGTTATATTTTGTATGTATTTAAAAAAAAACTATTGTTACTTTTTGTTAAGTGGAATACTATCGGTATTTTACGTAATTTTGGGTATAAGATTGTATATTTGTGTAAATCTCCCTTTAATTAACTTATATAGTAAGCGTATTTTGGCTTGTTGTGACAACTTACCTATTTCATTTGTCAATCCACAATCGTACTTCATATGAATAAGTACATGTGGTAATCTTTTAAATAATATAATTGTGTTAAAATTCTTTTATTTTGTCCGTGTATAAAACTCTTAACCTTTTGTGGTTGATAGCAACCTCCCAGTATATAAAGTTAATTGAGAAGTATTAACTAAAAGACCTCGCAAGTTGGGATTTCGTTAAATGCTCTCTACTTTCTTTTTCTTTTATTTTCGGAATTGAAAAGGCTTAACTTTTGGTTACGTTTAAAGTCGGGGGGGGGGGGGAAATCTTTTTCAATATTAAGAAGTTCCGGGTTTCAAGAAAATAACGTAGAAAATAATATTTTACTCAGTCGTTTAAAATCGACCGTTTGTTGAGTGAGCTCCACTGTTCAATCAATCAAAAGGTCTTCGCCTTTTTCACATCTTCCCATATACGCTTCTCCACTCTCCTGCGTTATAGTTTTTACACCATTATATCTCTATTTTCTCTTCAAGTTTCACTCATTGTTTCATAGGAAAAAAAAGGAATCATCTCCAATTTTAGACGATCATCGGTCAAAAAGTCCCTGTTGTAAGTTGGAATTTGTTGACTGACCAAGAAAGACACGATCAGCATTAGGTACGATTTTTTAAATCCATAATGCATGTTCAATTTTGTATCTAATCTGGCATTTTTTAGTGAAGGTTTTTATATTTTAGATGCAATAGATGATTTAGTTCAATTTTGTATCTAATCTGCCATTTTTAGTGAAGGTTTGTATATTTTAGATGCAATAGATAATTTTTAATAAGTTAGGGTTTAGACGATGATTTAGAGTTGTAGGTGTGTTTTTTGGGTTATATTTGGTATGATTGTATGATTTTAGGTGTTAGGGTCTCATTTGTGAGAAGAAATATTTGTTTTATACTTTAGAACAAATATTTAGAGTGTTTTTCTTAGGAGTTTGCAGAAACAGTGAGGTTCAGAATGTGTTCATCAAAGCGCGGACCGCCCATTGTCCGGTATTCCTCACAGTTTAGACTTTGAGATGAAAGTTCCTTTAATGAGTCCCCTAAAAAGCCTCCTTCCACAAAGTTTGGACTTCGAGATGGAAGTTCCTCAGATGCGTCCAGTAAAAAGAGTCCTTCCACACAGAGACTTCAGAGACTTCAACATGAAAGTTCCCCTAAAAAGCTCGTGTCCCTAAAAAGCTTGTGTCCCCTAAACAACTTCCTTCTACAAAGAGACTTGAGAGACTTCAATATAAAAGTACCTCAAATCTCTCCCCTAGAAAGCTTGTGTGCCAAAACAACTTCCTTTCACAAAGGGACTTGAGAGACTTCAATATCAAAGTACCTTAAATGTGTCCCCTAAACAGCCTCCTTCCGCAACGAGGCTTCGAGATGAAAGTACCTTAGATGTGTCCCCTAAAAACCCTCCTAAAGTTGAAAGAAATATAGTTAAAAAAATAAAAATGTGAACCTTTAGTAGTGGAACCCCCCCAAGTAGTGGACCCCCAAGTAGTAGTTCAACCTCCCCAAGTAGTGGACCCCCCCCCCAAAGTAGAAGTTGAAGCTCCCCAAGAAGTGGAACCCCAGTAATTGAAAATAGGTTTGTTTTAGTAGATGACAACATGACCCTTGCAATTATAGAGCCTGAGAGGGAGGGGGAATAACCTGAGAGGGAGAACGGAAGAGCCTGAGATGGAGAGGGAAGACCCAGAGAGAGAGAGAGAGGGAAGAGCCTGAGATAGAGATGGAAGAACCTGAGAGGGAGAGGGAAGATACTGAAGAGCTATTCACTGAAAAAGTGCTTTTGCAGATGCTGTAGTTCATGGTAATGAGGTCAAGAAACCTCAGGTGGATGACATGGGGGACATTTTTAATAAATGGAGTAATACTGATTTTGATGTTCATCTGGAAGATGGGTTGGGTGTTAATTTGAATGAGGCTGGTAGTGGTGAAGGTGGTGTTAATGATACTAGTGCTGATGGTGTTTGTCTTGAAGGCGATAAAGAAGTGGATGCTCATTCTCTTGAAGGTGGAGAAGATGATGCTAGTAATGAAGAAGAGGATGTTGCTTGTGATGAGGAGGGTGGTTATAAAGGTGGAGAAAAGGATGAAGATACTGAAGAGAGTGTGGAGGAAATTGTTGCTTATGTAGGTGCTGATAAGGATCGCTTATCGATTGAGGAGCGCATAATTTGAGATGGATGGTGAAATGTATGGTTTATCGACTTGGCTCGATAGGATTCCTTCAAAAATATCAGCTTTTTGCAGCATTAATTATTTTTTAACTTTAAAGTGTTGTTGGAAGAGTTGGACTTGAAGAAAGCATTTAAGGAGTGTGGGCTTGGTTACTTGTTGAAAATCTCTCAGAGTTGGAAATTTAATGGAACCCTTGTGCAGTCGCTGCTTATGCATCGTGTGTTGTGTAAGAATAAATATGAGTTGTGATTTCTTATCGATGGTAAGCCCTTGTGTTTTGGGCTTAAAAAGTTTGCTTTATTTACCGAGTTAAATTGTGGTGCTTATACATCGAAGCAGAGAGAGAGAGAGAGAGCAGTGATTTGACGGCATGTGAGTAGTTATTTAGAAGGTTATAGTCAAGTCAAAGTTGGTGGCATCATTTAGGCTGATTAGGATGATTAAACAAGACCAGTTCAGTGCGATGGAGAAGTTCAAGTTGTGTTGCTTGTGGTTTGTGCATGCTGTGTTGACGGCTAAAGATAATGTCACCCGAGTCCCCCCCGAAATAGATTAAGATGGTAGATGATCTTGATTTTTTTCCTTGATTATCCATGGGGGAAAGAATTCTTTAGCCTCACTGTGGACTCTCTAATGAAGCCGGACATAAAAAAGCTTCGCCAAACATACCTCAAATCTTTGGGCCAAAAGGGAAAGTATGCTGGATTTGCATTCTATGGCTTTCCATAGGCATTCCTAGTAAGTATTGAAGCAGTAGTTTGTTAATTTTATTTTGAATTTGAATAGTCTCCTAACATGCATTGTTTGTAGGCTTAGGCATACGAAGCTATTCTAGCTGTTGGCGATCGCATTGGCAAGTCTACTAAATCCCCACTACTAGTTCCTAGAATCCTAAGTTGGCACAGGAAGAAGGTGGCCACACATACATTTGACGCATTTCATTCATGAGTGGGACCGATCGAGGTAAATGTGGTTTATATACTTAGATGTTCTAGCTTATTATCTAGTTACATTTTTTTTTCACTTATATAAGTTTTATTTCGCCAGATGCACCCTTACCTCATCCCCACAGTACAAAAAATGAAAGCCGGGAACTTCAAGAATTTTGTCCTATATGCAAAAGATGTGAGGGATGAGGGTGTGGATGCAACGAAGGAGGAATTGGTAGGGGTTACTGCAGTGACGACAAGCAGTTCTTATGGAAATAGGAAAAAAGTTCTAATGGAAAGGGGAAAAAAGTTGTGGTTGAAGAAAGCATTTCTGGAGATAATAGCGAGCAGGATGGACATTATGCAGGTCCACCAGGGGTCGGCCCTACTTACGCTCACTCTGGTGGAAATCGCATATCAATGACCGACGTGATGGATAGGTTGGCATTATTTGAGCTGAAACTAGAGGAGGTCGTTAAGGTCGTGAAGAGCAACCCAAAGGTCCTCAGTACTGTCAAAAGGATACCAACAATGATAAAAAAGAAGCCAACAAAAGGTAATTTAAATTACTGTGTATTTGTATTTATTAATTTTTACTCTTTTTATTTGTATGTATGTGCTTATTTGTGTCTGATGATCACATATTCTGAAAGTCCTACATTTTGATGTAGATTGTCCTGAACCAGCCTTTTGTGGAAACGCTATGGAGGATGAAACTGTCCAGAATGAGGTTTAGCATGATGAAGAAGATGAAATTGATGTGGATGTTGTGGTAAATTATGTTATTGCAAGTATGGATGGAGACAAGTAATGTTGGTTTTTAATTTTCTGATTGTGGGCAAGAAAATTTATTGGATGACTGTAATGTTTGGATGATTTAGTTATTTTCTGGATGTCCCCCAGTATCATGGGATGTCTTAGTTATTTTTTGTTATGGATGCTGATGTATATTTTTAGACAAATATCAGCTTTTTGTAATTATAATAGGAAATGTCCAAGCGTGGACCAATGTCGACTTTTTTTTTTTGTGTTATCATTTGAATGCCCAAAAGTGTCCAGCTAACTCTTTTTTTCTAGTAGTTAAATATTTACAGTGTTAAATCAATATAAATGAGGGAATTTTCGATGCATTTAAGGTAGGGGTTAAAGTAGATAAAGCACAATATGCTAGATAAAGTACTTAATGCCCAAAATAGAAAGTTATTGATGCAATGTAAACACGGAAGCAATAAAAGTAACGATAAAGTGAGACGCGACTTAAACACTTACGAGGTAGCACCAAGGAACGATGTCTTGATACACCCTCGATTCGAGTCAAGTGGAACCTACACTATGCAACTATCCTCAAGAGACACCCGACCCTTGCAAATAGAATGACCAAGGAGGATTGAAGGTCAACTTTGATTCTTCCAATTGATTTCAAGCCAAAATGGTTACAAGTGTTCTTGAGAGCAAATCTCATTTAATGTGTATTCAAAGTGTAGTAAATGGCATTAAGTGATGAAAGGTGTATTTATAGCACTCTTCTACAAGCAACGAAATGAATAAAAAGCCCTCTAAGTAGTTTAGGATATAATATAACACCTAGGGCTAAACTTGGAACTTTAAACAAAAAGTGGTGAAAATCAGCGCGCTAGGCGCCCCACCTAAAGCTAGGTGCTCCGCCTGGTGGAGTGCATGACCAAGGCAGTGGTCTGCTCTAGGCGCTCCACCCATTGGTCAGACGCTCCGCCTGGGTTGCTCTGCATCTGGGCATTCCGCCTGGATGCTGGGCGCTCCGCCTGGGCCTGGGCGCCTCACTGGCCAGGAGCTAGGCACTCCTCCTGGGTTCAGGCGCTCCGCCTGGCCCTGGAACATGGTGTTTCCTCCTTCGATTGAACTCCAATGCAAGGTGTTCAAATCATCTCCGGAGCTCGTATCATCAAGTCCCTTCCAAACCAAGTGTAAGTGAGCATCTTGGATCTTCTTGACTTGACTTCGAGTGTATGGTCTCGATACAATTTGAGTTGCATCATCCTCCCCTTCTTGAGAAGATTTCATCCTCGAAATTAAGACATCATCCTCCAAGGTATCATCACCTACATCACAAAGATTCAAGTCAGAAATATTGAACGTACTAGAGACGTTATACTTACCGGGCAAGTCGATCACATATGCATTGTTGTTGATCTTAGAGAGCACTTGGAATGGTCCATCCCCTCGGGGTGCCAACTTCCCTTTTCGAATATTTGGAAATCTCTCCTTGTGAAAGTGTACCCACACATAGTCTCCTTTCTTGAGTTCCACTTTCTTTCTTCCCTTGTTTTTCTTGGTTGCAATCTTTTCATAGGCCTCCTCCAAGTTCTTCTTCATCTTGGCATGAAGTTCAAGCAATGTCTTGGCTCGAGTTTTACCTTCAAAATCAACAATCGCATCCCTTGGCAAAAGGGGTAAGATCAAGTGGAATCAAAAGATTAAAACCATAAACACACTCAATTGGAGTCATGCCAATCATTCTATGCAAAGTGCGGTTATATGCAAACTCCATGAGTGGTAGCTTATCAATCCAAGTCCCGGCCTTATCTTTGGTCATAGATCTACTCTAAGTAGGGCTCCCAAGGTTCGGTTCACCACCTCGGTTTTCCCATCGGTTTGAGGGTGGTGGGACGTAGAGAACAACAATTTGGTGCCAAGAGCACCCCACAAGCATTTCCAAAAATGGCTAAGGAACTTGAGTCCCTATCACTAACAATGGTGCGAGGCACCCCATGCAACTTTAACACATTATCAATGAACAAAGAAGCTACATGTTGCGGATCACTACACTTTTTGTAAGGAATAAAGTGAGCCATTTGGGAGAACCTATCAACGACAACATAAATGCTAACGTGTCCTCCCCTAGTCCGTGGCAAAGCCATAACAAAATCCATAGAGATATCAACCCACGGACTAGTAGGTACGGGCAAAGGAGGGTACAAGCCATGGGTGTTGGATCTAGACTTAGCCCTTTTTGCAATCTAAACAAGCATTACAAAAGCGTTCCACAAGAGGACCCATCTTAGGCAAATGGAATTGCTCTTTAAGAATGGCCATACTCTTATCCACCCCAAAGTGACCCATCAAGCCCCCACAATGTGCTTCTCGCACTAGCAATTCTCTCCAAGAGGACTCGGGGACACATACTCTCCCATTCTTGAAAATGTAGCCATTTACCCATTGGTATTTATCCACCCTCTCCCCACTCACTAAAGCATCATGAATGCTCTTGAGCTTTGGGTCATGTTCATACATCAATTTTATACTTTCAAAACCCATAAGCCTAGAAGCAAGAGTGGTAGCAAGGGCGAACTTCCTAGAAAGTGCGTCAGCTACAACATTGTCCTTTCCCTTCTTGTAATGAATTACATAGGGAAAAGACTCAATGACCTCCACCCACTTGGCATGTCTCTTGTTCAACTTCTCTTGGCCTCTAAGATGCTTGAGTGGGTCATGGTCACTCTTAATCACAAATTCTCTAGGCCATAGATAGTGTTGCCAATGAGCTAGAGCTTTTACAAGGGCATACAACGCCTTGTCATACGTGGAGATTGCACCTTTCAACTTTTTACTAAAGTAGGAAACAGGTTTCCCTTCTTGCATGAGAACACCCCCAATTCTCACCCCTGAGGCTTCACATTCAACCTCAAAAGCCTTCCCAAAGTCGGGAAATTGCAACAATGGGGCGGTACTTACCTACTTTTCAATTCTTAGAAAACCTTCTCTTGAGGCTCCCCCCACACAAAGGACTTGTCCTTCTTCACCAACTTGGTGAGTGGTGCGGTGATGGTGCTAGAGTCTCTAGCAAAGCGCTTATAGAAACTAGCAAGACTATTGAAACTCCTAACATGAGAAACGGTAGTAGGAGTAGCCCAATCTCTAATGGTTTCAACTTTGGACTCATCAACTTTTGTACCATTGGCACTAACAACAAACCCAAGAAAGACAACCTTTTCTACACAAAAGGCACACTTTTTATAATTGGCATAGAGCTTTCGGCTCTTAGCACTTCAAGAACTTGACTTAAGTGGTCACTTGTTCAATACAAAAGAGGTCTACCTTCCACCTCTATCTTAAACCTTATCATTTCATTCCATTTCAGTTCTTTTCGATCTAGTATAAACTTCATCACCCTTAGACACTAAATATCTTGTTACTAATCCTTGGTTTATTTGGATCGTCTTTCTCAGTCCTTGGTAAGTAAAATCATACCCGAATTTCATCATTCTCTTAATATATTGCACCATTAGATACTATATTTTTTCCTTTATTGTTCGATTGTGTAGTTATTCTTTGGTGAAAAATCTCTATGTTCTTCCCTTTCTATGAGTCTACCTCTAGTGTTTATAGGACTCCTTAAGTTACTTGTGCACCAAGTATCTAGCATGTTCATAGATTGTTAGTTGTTTGTGCTCCAATCATAGTTATAGGTTTTAAAAAAATATAAAATAAAATTACATATAACTAGTAAGTTCACTATATTCCTTTACCTATTCACTGGCTAGTCTAATCACTAGTACTATTTTAGCTTTGATAATTCCTTCAGCTCCTTCAAGTTCTGTTTTTCTTTGTCATGTGCATAGACTTACTAGTGACTTGCGTGCAAAGTAAATATGGTCTTCAAGATTTTCCATTCGTAGTGTCAATTTTTCTTTATAAAAATCTGATCAATTAATGTTATTTCTTGCTCATTCTTGATCTTACTGAATCTCTTTTGCACAAATTTTTAGTTACTTGGGCAAAAAGTATCTTAGATCATAGAGTTCTTTTCTCTTGTTTCTATGCAACTAAATAATATCCACACGTAAACTTTTCTCCTTGTATCTATGCAACTAAATTATATCAACCCATAAACTACTACATCTATAATCCATCCCAGAGTGAAATATGAAAGCTAACAACCCTAAATTTTTTCCCAAGAATGCCTCCTTATGATCTTGCAAAGCTTCTGATTCACAGTTACTTGGACACAAAGTATACTTTCATGTCTTTCTCTCTCTGCAAGGGAGCCATTTTCCTCTCTCCACGTGAGAGCTATTTTTCTCTTTCTTTATGAGAGCTAGATCTCTTGTTTAATACAAGCCTTATTTTTTGCCTTTTTTCACAAAGTTCTATCTTTTTTCACTTAGAATTTTTAATACCAAAATGGCTTCTTCCTCACAATCAAATATTGACAGTACACCACTACAGGAAAGATGTGCGGGGTTAAATATAAATGATTCTCCAGTTGAGTTGGATTACATTGATGATGAAGATGTTGCCGAGTATGACAAACAGGAAAATAACCCATAATTCTGTATCATCAGTCGGGTGCTTAATGATCGAAATGTTTCACTCTGATCGTTTGAAGACACGATGGGAAATGCTATACGGCCAATCTACGGTACGATATTGAAAGAACTTGGGAATAATGTTTTTGCCTTTTAATTTTTCGATGAGTTGGATTATGAGAGAGTATTGGGCGACTCTCCCTGGAACTTTATGCATAACCCCATTATCATGAGGCCACTCTTACCGGGCCATAACCCTAGACAGGTCAAATTGACACAATTGAATATTTGGGTACAAATACACGGTTTAGTTGGCGGGCTCAGATCTGATAAGATTATTCAAGACATTGGGAACACCATCGGAGTCTTTATCTCAGCTGATTCAAAAAATAATGACTCTATCTGGAGGGAATATATGCGAGTTAGGATTGACATTGATATACGCAGTCCGTTAAGAAAGAACATAAAGATCCGGCAACCAGGGGGAACATGTATCGAGGTTACCTTTAAATATGAGCGGCTGGGAACTTTTTGCTTCTATTGTGGTGTTCTAGGCCACATTGATAAGTTCTGCCGAAAGCTATTCCAAGCCTGAGGAGCTGATAAATCACAATTTCAATATGATATATCTTTACGAGCAGAACGCCGTTCCTCGAATATTGGGAGTTCCAGATGGATGCAGATGGAGGACTGGATGGAAAAGAATGAAACGAAAAATATGGAAGGCACGTATGGAAAGGCTAAGGAAGAAAGTTGTGGAAACTTCAGACAAGAGCATACTGGGAAAGAAAAAGTGAGGTATGAGGGAGTAGAAAGAGGAAAATCTCCAGAAAATCAGGGTGGAGAGACTATTTGTAAAGAAGATAGGGGAAATGAATAGGTTAAGGGAGAGAAACAGGTGATGGTAAATAGAAGAGGGAATGACAGGGTAAATGGATAGAGAGCACTAGTGTGGAGACAAATGCGAATATGAAAGTAATTTTGAGAAATTCTGCATTAGCTCGCTTAGATAAAAAAAGAAAACTTGATGAGGTGGAGGCCTTGAGTGTTGAAGATGGTCCAAAAAACTTGCTAGTGGCGGGTTCTGTTTCACAGGTCCGCCAGACTCGATGAGTTCATTATGTTGGAATTGTCGTGGACTTGGGAACCCACAGACAATTCAGGAACTGAAGGACATGGTCTCTTCAAAGCAGCCCACTATCATTTTCCTCCAAGAGACGAAGACAGGTTGTGGCACTTTAGATCAAATTCGAGCTCAACTAAATTACGAATGACTTTTTGTTGTGGATCCAGTAGGATCTAGTGGGGGACTGGCACTCTTGTGGAAGGAAAAAAACTCTTGCTCTCTTATTACTTACCACAAGCAACTCATTGATGTAGAAGTTCATATTCCTGGTATTCCCCCATATTGTTTTACCTAATTTTATGGTTACCCAGGGTCACATCAAAGACGTGCATCATGGAATTTATTGAAGTCTCTGAAAGACAAATCCATTCTCCCATGGTGTATCGCTGGTGATTTTAATGATATACTTGACTATGGCGAAAAACTTGGCCGGATACAACAACCACAATGGAGGATAAATGGTTTCAGAGCGGCGGTAAGCTTTTGTAAACTTTTTGACCTTGGCTACGTCGGTAATCGCTTTACGTGGGATAGATGTAGAAACACTCGAAACTGGGTCAGAAAGAGGCTAGATCACGCTATGGCAACAAGATATTGGCCAAAGTGTTCCATATTGAATTAGCAATAAGTGATCACGCAGGTATCTTTTTAACATTAGGCATAAATGTTATCTGCTATGCTGCAAAACCTTTCCATTTTGAAAACTCATGGATGAGAGAGATTGATGTTAAGCAAGCAGTCCAAACAGCGGGGAAACATGGGAAAGGTCTACCCATTGACGAAATGATAAAAAGTTGTGGTGACTATCTTCTTGAATAGGGAAAGAACAAAAGACAACAGTTTAAGGTCAAGTTAAAGCAAGCCAAAGCACATATGACAAGATATAGAAACAACTCATAACCATACCATATGCAGCTATTTAATTCAGCTAAGGAGGCTTACATACAGGCACTTGAACAACAAAATATCTACTGGAAGCAGCGAGCTAAACAACATTGATTGAGAGAATGTGATACCAACACAAGATTCTTCTATATTATGGCCTCAAATAGGCGAAAGAAAAACACATTCACACAATTGAAAGATGGGTTGGGACAATGGCGTGGGTGGGATAATGGATTACAAGATGTTGATTACGTATTTCTGTGACACTTTGTTCACTTCTGAACAACGGGGCTACAGACACAGTTTTTAACTTGATCGAGAATAAGGTGACAAAAGAGCATAATTTATCTCTCAGTAGAAATTTTATAGCTGATGAAGTGAAGGAAGCAGTTTTCTCTATGCATTCAGACAAGGCCCCAGGACCTGATGGCCTAAATCCAGGCTTTTATCGCAGTTTTTGGTCGGTGGTGGGGCAAGATATTTCAGACGCAATTTTACAGTGTGTAAATGAAAATGGAAACATACTCGGCCAAAACAACACCAAAATTTTAATCCCAAAAAAGAACGGACTTGATAAATAGTGATACAAAAATATGGAAACTACACCTCTTGAAAACTCTCTTTACTATAGAAGAGATAAATTGTGTTAAATCTATCCCTTGGGATTTACATTCCGGGATGATCGTTGGATGTGGAGATTTAGATAGACAAGGAAAGTACACGGTTAAGAGTGGATATTTAATGCTACAAAAGGATGAGGTTCCAAATCAGGATGGCAATATTTGGAAGAAAATTTAGAAGTTAAAAATGCCACCAAAAATCCTAAATTTTTCTTGGCGAGCGTTGAAATGAGTACTACCAACAGGGAATAATTTGCTTACTCAAAAGATCATTAAATAAAATGTGTGTCCTGCGTGCCTCCAAGAAGCCGAAACCACATTTCTTTGCCTCGTACAATGTGATGCAGCAAAACAGGTATGGCTGAAATCTTCTTTAGGGTGGCGGACGGTTGGGAGCTCGTTACTAGAGTGGTTTATATCATTGGTATAGACTGTGACGCGTGATCAACTTCATGAGACTATTATGCTCCTCTGGGAGATATGAAATGCTCGCAACAACTTGATCTGGAATGGGAAAAAGACACGACCAAACACTGTTATACATAGAGCCAGTCAATTCTGGCAAGAATGGAAAGCTGCACGTATTAATGGTGATTCTTATTTGATACCCTAACTAGATTTTACGTTAAATGGTTTCCTCCAGATCCGGGTACTCTGAAATGCAATATTGATGCATCTTATGATATTCACACTGGAAGAGCAGGGGCTGGTATGCTAATCCGGGACACTCATGACAATTTTATTAGAGGATTTTGCTCGCCATTAGAGGCTAAATCTGAAGCGCTAATGGCAGAAATTCTTACTGTCCGGAAAATATTAAGTTGGTTAAAGAACTACTATCACACATCCCCAATTGTTATTGAAATGGACTGTTTGATAGCCAGGCAAGTATTGGATAAATCTGAAAGCGACAATTCATACTTTGACAATATTGTGCAAGATTGTAAAGCACTCATGTGTGACTTTACATCTATATCCCTGTCTTTTGTTAAACGGTCAGCGAATCAGTGTGCCCATGTGTTAGCTAGGGCTACATGTTCTATGTCTGATACTATGGAGTGGATCGTATGTACTCAGTTACGATATAAATATTAATTAAGCTGATTGCTTCTTTTCGAAAAAAAATATACAAAAGAGGTCTTTTATTTAAATAACTCAGTTTAATGCTAAGTTGATAAAAGCTACAATTATTGTGAGAACGATACCCAATCAAGCTAAAGACCAATATAATTAAGTTTTATGAATCACGAGGATGACGCATGTACTGAATTTGTGACATACTACTGGATATGACAATAAATACGTGATAAGGAATTGCCATGTTTAATTTTTTAATAGAACTTCAATAAGTTCATGATTCATTAAGTATCCTAAGATTCACAACTGACATTCTAGAAACTGAATTAATCTAAAGCAATTTGGGTAAGCAACTTTATTAACGGGGGTGAGGGCATATGGGATTATGCCCCTTCTGGTTGTGAACTCTTAACTTCCTTTCTTGACCCAAAAATACTTCTATGACTTCTCTAGGACAAAAATTCTATAGAGATGGGATAAGATATTGGTCTGTCATCACAGAATCTATTAAAGTATTTCCCAATGATCCACATGAAAAGAAAAGACAACATAAACCATAGTAAGATTATTGTCATATACTACTCAAATCAAAGGTCAGCTATGATAAATCAAATTCTAAATTCAAATACTTGAGTTGTGGCCAAAAGAAATATTGTTACTTACCATTACATTCGACAGAGGACAACGACGCTAACATACATACAACTAAAATACATCATATGTTATAAGGTTATTCCACTGATGAAAACATAGGTCCAACCAGAATACAAAAAGGACGTAGCCTCGCTACGTTCATAGGTTTCGTTATGTGATTCAATTGAAAATTTGGGTAACGGCAGAGCCAACAATACTACATGGTCATAGTTCTTTTTTCTTTTAGTTTTCCCCCTCACTAACCTCTTTGAAACCGACCAATCCAGAGTGACGTTGTAATATTCCGGTTGGGTATAAAATGCTCCCTATCAACAGCCGTGGCGTAGCCAGGAAATTTTCTAAGGATGTTCAAGTTTAAATTTTCTTTTTCAAAATGTGGGACTTGATCCTGAGTTATTTATCTAAGTTTGAACACTCTACACCACTAGGCTAACATTATTACTTGTGACAAGAGTGTTCAAAACATTATATTTATATATAAATAGTTAAATTTAACCTATCTATATTGTATAATCTTTCGGCGAAGGGTGGTCGCCTGACCAACCTCGAGTGGATGTAGCTCCGCCACTGATTCAAATGCAACTCTCATTCTCAAAACCCGACTTAATCAACTTCTGTTTAAAAAAGAAAGGGTGCTTACCATCTCAAACACAAACATTTGGTGGTCACAATTCATACTCACCAACTTCATAAATAAGTATTTCAAGAGCTAAAACAAGAGCTGGTAAATATAAGCTTAGCACATAGATATATTTGGTATAACAACTATAGCACATTAGCACTCGACTCACTACATGTCCATAAGTTATCCGCATGTCCTTTTTGACATGACAGCCTACGTATCAATTCACCAAAATATACTACTATTACAATTCCCCATTTGTACAATTGAAATCCAACTCCAACCTTATACATGTAATTCATACACCAGTTTTTTTTTTTTTTGTTTAACTAAATTCAAAATTATTGATTAATATGCTCCAAAATCTCTTAATTGGAACTGGGTAGTCTTCCTTGGTACATTTTCTGAGTGCCTTAGTCCCAACGTGAGTGACACATCTCCAGCCTGCTGAGACCCAAATGTGCCATTTGAAACGCCAAGATCCACCGCGTCCGCCATGATGTAGCGGTTGACGGTGGTAGAAACATCATGAGTGGTGGAGGATGCGGCGGAATTATCATCTTGGCCAAGTTGCTGGTTGGGAAGCATTACTAGTTGTTGGTTTCCCAATGTGTACTGCCTATAATTGATGATGTTTTTTGAAGTGTCTCTTTCATTAGCATTAAATTCGGATCTTACTGATGATAATGGTATTGTTGTTGTTGTGGGTGATGTTGTCTTGTCATAATGCATAGGAGTCTGTGCTGCAGATTCTTGTTTTTCTTTATGATTTTCTTCTTCTTGATCTGTTTCCTCCTCTTTGGTTTCTTGCTGGTACATTTCCTCCACCATGGGTTTCCACAACCGAACCCTAGCATTAATGAACCAGTTTGATACCTGAAAAAGTCAGTAAAAAGTTAGAATTAAAGTATATGTGCAATTGCAATGTGAGAAAATATTTATACAATTACATGTACAAGATAATTACAGTTTATGAAAAACATTGATAATTTAGTTGATAAAAGTTTATAATCTGTGCATCAGCACGCTAATTTTCAACAATCATCATGAGTCATGACCTACAATAACCAATAAACGGATACATGTTTTGAAATTTATGGGTTATGAATATTACTAAACTTATTGATCATTTGAGTTTATATTGTACATTAGCCCATGACAACATGTACCTCACAAATGACAAACTTGAGGATGGATAATAAGGTGGATGAAGTAGTAAATGCTAGCTACTGCATTTAGGCACATTGATTACATGAGACCAAATTAATGTAAGAGTGGCAAAAATCATTTACAATCAACAGTACGAATGTTTTTTGCAAACTGTACATCAGACAAACATATGTTGGATCTATCTTTGCCAGATTGCCGCAGTAAATCAGAGAAACTGTTGGATCTATATTCGCCATAAAGCTGTCTATTACCTTTCCATTTTCAAAACAGAAGTAGTACTGTAGCTACTGTATTTGGCACCAAATCAAACACTTACTCTCAACCACAGAGCTTTAGCTAAAACTAATTTTTAGTAATGGTACATTTAATATATATGACCTAGACTATTTTTCTTCATAACATTACTATAATTAGCAATATTTGATTTCTCTTAAAATAATATGAAATTCGAAGTCACAGAATAGGCAATGCACATTATATGATCATTTAGTTGAAGTTTCAACAAGGCCGCCAGATTAAGGCATGAGCCAGAAAATATGCGAAAACACTTGTATAAATCATTTCTCAGCACTTCACATTTTTCCTTTCAAACATAAACACATGCATAGATATTCAGATCAAATGTAATTTCCTTTTTCTTTTTACTCAAGGTTAAATGTTGTGCATACGCACACACATGTATATAACTATAGCATTATTGGAGTAGTTGATGTAAAAATCAACATTATTTATTCTGCAACGTTAAGTTATGCGCAACAAAACAAGAGTTCAATTCATGCATATCATCGAAAACTCATAAAATATGGTGCGGTCATCAATATATTTACTATAGGTTCTCATTATCAGGGAAAAGACAACATATGGCAAATAACTCTGGGTCGATAATGTGAATCCTACTGTTCATATCACTTTATTTAAGACTATCTTTCATTATCACTTTATTTAAAACTATCGCAACATCCAATATTAGGAAAACAAGTTTATTTTCTCTAACACAAGAAGTCATTTACATTTACTAGCTTATAATCTATAACAAGCCTAAAACTTCTAGAAACATCATACCTAATGGAAAAATACTAATACGACTATAATTTTATCTCAAGTTCACAACTAATTCTTATTGCCTATATTATAGAATCTTTTCTTTGGTTGTGTAATACTCTTAGCTAGGTATGTGCGAATTTCAAGAGATTGTAGGCTTTTGCAGTTTACCAAGGGTATCACTGATACCCCTTCACCGGAATTACATTGTTTAGATTGGTAAAAGAAAATAGTTACTTATATGTATATATATACTATATATTGAGTCCATCTTTATATGTTTAAAAATAATGTATTTATACCCTTTAACGAAAAATCCCGACTCCATCATTGGACATTCGAAGGTAATTTCCTCCCAGGCGAGAGGTTTACCTTGTTCGCTTTTAATACTTATGCTAGCTGTTAGCCCCTTAGACTCGGCAGATTATGGCACGGCATGGCTATGCCGGGATTTGGGGTGTTGCTCCTAGTTGTAGTTAAATCCGGATTGAAAGCAACATGTATGTGGGCTGATTTGTCAAGGGCGGGCTTAAGATGACTTGGTTGGATCATGGCATTGATGAGCTGATTGACAAACGATGTTGGTGCAACGGCTAGGCAGCCTTGTGCCTTTACGAGTGATAAGATGGCAAACCGGGCAACTTGTTGGGTGGCAAGCAAGTCAAGACGAGATAGACGATTGTTGGGCAATGGGGTGTCAATACTTGGTGTCTTGATGTCAAGGCAAGCAAGGAAGCTGAACGTAGTGCATGACGTTTGGCTAAGGTTGGGGCAAAGTGTGCTGAAACTAGGCAAAGTCGGCTGTGCAGTGAGCTAAAGTCGGCTGGACAAAGGGCAAGTGTTAGGCACATGTGCAGGGCACATGACCGGTCAGTTGGGCGCCTAGACATGAGCAGAAGTGGGGCAAAACGTGGGCTGAGCTGGCCTATTTGTGCGCTGATCAGGCTGGAATATGGCCTACATGGCCTGCCTAGTTGGAAAAACTCCCCTATCCACTTGTAAAGCCTTTGGCTGATTTCCCCATTGTATTTAAAGTTTATTTCGTCCATTTTATTACTTAGACAGATTTTATTACGTTTTCTTAGGAGAGAAAACTTTGGCCTTGGTGGCTTTCCTTTGTATTTGGTGTGAATAATATAAAGATTGGAATTTTCCCGTACTTGCTGTCTCGTTTACTTTTGTGCCTTACCGTTTCAGTATTGTGTGTGATCTTTGCTATATAAACATTCAATCTTCTGCCCAAAACACTTAACCGTTGTTGCCTATTTTCGAATCTAAGACAAACGACCTTAAATTATCGTTAGAGTGACAAACGGCTGAGCCTTACGGGCAGACTGCTTGGCTGCCGCACGGGGCAAGCCTCAGTGGTTTTAAGTGATCAAAATCACCCCTGTGACACTAGCCATGTTTTCATACCTATTGAATGGCCGTTCATCTTGAGGTCGATGTATGACATAACCATACCATATCATGGTGGCGCTCTCTCATTTTAATCTATATGTGTCGGTTGCACATTTAATTGAATGATGTTATTTTAAATATTGTCTACTCTTGTAAGACTGCATATTCATTTTAACATTCACATTTTGAGGCACTTATTGTGGATATGTTTAACTTTGAATTCGTTCTTGTTATTGTACTATATTGCTGGTAATATAATTATTCTATAGACCTCGTCTTTTATTTTAATTTGGTAAGTAACCTTCTATCACATAAGAATTCTCGACAACACTTCACCATTTGAACCATTCTATTGTGATTCTATGTCAAATATCTTAACCTATCTTACCATTTTTCTATCTACTGTGCAGTCTTACTCTTTAGAATACTTTTCCATTGTTCAAAATTTGGTTGATACTCCTTTTAGCTTCATCAAGGGAAATATGGTCATAAAGTAGACATGTCATCCACACGATTCACATAAGTTTAAGGAATGCATAATAATATCAGGATCCCTTATTTATATAAAAAAAAAAAGTTGAGCCTCCAAAGAAAAATTAAAGTGTCCTCCTGGATTATAAGAAAACTTTATAGATCAATTAATGGAAGAATACCATTGATAAAACAAATTATTTTTTCTCTTCTTCCTTTTTTTTTTAAAAAAAAAATTAAGTCCGCATGAATATTCAACCTGTTGTCACTAAATAGATCGACTATAGGGAGAATATATTGGGACTTGGGAGATGACATCCTGCTTTATTACTAATAATGTGATATTTTTATTTGTTAAGTAATCAAAATGCAATTGTGGGTATTAATATTCAGTATATCTTAGATCTCTAAGTTAGAGCATTGCAATGATACTTCAGATACAATATATTTGAGTTAGAATTGGAAGGGAGCACTAAAAGGGCATTAAAATGACTTTTTAAGTATTTAAGGTATTACTGGAATTATAGATGTTGCTCTAACACTCAACAAATTCGTAATCAGTGATTTAGTTTGTTTGCTATATATGTATATTAAACTTTGAAAATTACACACAGAGTTCACAATAAAATTAGAGAACCAAAAGCTTGAGAAATTCCATCTGAATATTTTAAAATACCTTATTTTCCTGAAAGTGCCAATCCGTAACAAGTAAAGGAGGAACTCTTTTACCTCTGAAAGTTAATTAAACGCATATATAAAGTATTGCCTAAAATTTTTTGCTCGGGAGAAATTTTTGAAAATCAAATTAATAATAAGTGATTCTACAAGCACTTCTAAATATGCTGAAAAGTTCAGTCAAAATGACTATAGAAAGCTTAATTTTAATTTTTGAACTCAAATTGATGGTAAATAGAGTACTTAGTAGTTGAAGAATAAAAAATATTTGTTAGCATAATTGCTATTGACTCTACTTTCTACTCTAGCCCATCCAAGCAGAAAACAATATGCGGATGACGGAACATAAGACATACTCTCTACTCTATTTCTTGGGAAAAAAAATAATCTAAAAAGTAGTTATTTTTCTTACCAGAAATATTTTTCATACACAAATATTTATCGTCACATCAAACATGCACGTCCTAACTACCTATTATTTAAATAATAATGTTCCATAAGGGCTGCGCTGCATCCTTTACGTGTTGTAAAGCTTGATGTAATTGATATTTAATTATTTTATTACTACTATATTGTCGGTGAGGAAGTTAGTTAGATTAGTTTTAAGCAAAAAACAAAGTTTTTGAACATTCATAATTCAAATAAACCTGAGATCTCCTGTTAATCAAACAATTCCAGAAAACTGCTGCAGAACTAGATGGGAGAGGTTTGCAAATGCATGCTATTGTAAAAGACATCAAGGAAGTAGACCCTTTACCAACGGTTCTTTTATAAAAGATTATTTGAAAGAAAAATATACTAATATATTTTTTTCGTTTTACACATACTCTTTCTATGTATTTTCGTGTTTTTTTTTAATATGGCACAGAACTTCACAGCAGCATCGAAGTCAGAATTTATGCAAGAAGAAGGGTATCTACACAATCTAAAGATGAGAAACAATTACTCCATTCTGATAAAAGTGCTCTTTGTTTAACAATTAACAAGGAAATTGGGATCAAATTGTACCGAGTCTCATTGGAAAAGATCATGAATTTTTTTCTTCTAATATTATTCCTATTTGGGTTGGTAGTGACTGGTGAGGGAATCAACAAGAACTATCAATTCAAACATACATTGAAGGATGAAGGTACTTGCAAGAAATTTTTTTCTCTTCTTTAGAAAGATAAAGAAACAACAAACAAGGATCAAACCTAAAGGAAAGGAGAAAATATAACTAGTGTAATGTCATCACACATGATCAAGGTGTCTTAACGTATTATGTGTCAAAATTAATGTGCTACCTTCTATTCTAATTAAAAGTAGTCATGGCACTTGTAAAACTACTGTGTATCTAGTCAATAGACATATACAAGGTTCATTATTTCTTACCATAATTTTGTTTTTTGTTCTTCACACCTTTCATCCTTTTCAGCCCAAAAACAATCTACTTAGTAAAATGAGAAAGGAAGAAAACATGGGATTTTTAGAGGGAAAACAACCGCCAAGGGATCTACTATGTGACCTCCACCCTTAATAAGAATTTCCTAATTCGAGCTATATAAATAGAGAAATTTCTAATAGTATTCTAGGCTAGCATTTCCGTATAGGAGACTGATCAAATTCAAATTAATTGAACCATTGAATATTGGATAGGAAATGAAAATGGGAGGACATGCGCCAAGGATAAATCACTAGAAATGGAAAGATGAGTTTTCCTTTTCAATATATATGACACATCTGATATGTTATAGAGAAAAGATGTAATGAGTACCTGATTTTTGGATAAACCAGTCTGTCGAGACAACAAATGCTTGTCTGCTTCACTTGGATACCTGATACAAAAGGGGTAAAAAGCAAAGCTTATGACATCACTTTAATTTTCTCTCATTCATAATCCGACAACAATCATAATCCTGCACCTAAAAACAATTCCTGCATGGCAAAGATATATCTCCTGCTCTGCGTGCAGCAATCCATATGCAAGATTCCAATGCATCTATTCCTAAAAATTCCATAATACTTGCCATGCCTAAATAACATCCACTCTAAATATATTTTTTTCTTAACTTTCTTTGAGTTAGATTATTGAATATGGCTCTCTTTATTTCGTTTGATACAATAATACTTAATTAAACACAAAATGTAGAAAAGAAAGATTGAAATTTTGGCACATACCAAAAGCAAATATGATCAATCTTTTTTTGACGAACTTTCTAGAATTTGTGGATTTAAAGATAATTATAATAAGAGCATGTCATTAAAGATAAAATCAAAAATCTAAAAAAGAGCTTCCAACTATAGAAATTCATAGTTCTTTTGAAACATATTAGAAAGAAGAGAGTGTTGTGTCAAATGGAATAAAAGTAATAAAGAGTAACATTGGTGATCGATAAGTAGATTTCAATATGATTGGAATTTCATAACTAAATAATGTGATACATGAGGTGAAATGTTAATCTTTAACTCATTCTTTACCTAAATGATATAGGTCATAAAATTGCTCTTGGAAAGTGTATATATCTAAAAGATCTGTTTCTCCTTGAAATGATCTCTAAAGAACAATTTTAGTTATCCAACTCGTTTTCAACTTCCCCCTTTGCTTGATGATGCTTTTTCTTATTTTTTTCCTTTTCGTTTGTTCTACAAGAATGTGCATCAGAAAGAAGAATAATCAATACTTAAATGAACTAAATAAAGAAAACTTTTCAAAGATAGTACATAATGAACTTTGTTCTTGGACAGATCTAGAAAGTACTCTTCTAGCTGGGAAATTTGGTGTGTGAAATTTGGCATATGTGTTTCTAATTAGGAGTATTATTTTATACTCACAATAACATGTAAACTTAGATATTGGAAAAGGCTGAAAAAGTTTCTTGGACTTGACTATATTAAGAAAATATGGAACCACACCTTATTTTCCCTTGAAAAAAGTTAAAAGAAAATATTGAAAAGGGATAAATTAAATGAGTATTTCCTGTTATATGGAGTAGTTGTAAATAGTAGTGTGTGAAAACATATTATAAACACAAAATGATATGTGAGTATGCATAAATTTGAGGCATCAGGCTAAGTTAGTCTTTTCCTAAGAAGTTAATGTAAAATGCCCCCTTTAATTTCTTTCTTTTGAAAAAAAAAGAAGAAGAACAAAAAGATGTATATTTGGTAAGTGAGGGAAGACTTCCTGATTTTCACTCTTAACAACCCAAAATACAGGAAACAACTGGGAATTGTATCAAATATGAAAAAAAAAAAAAAAAAAAAAAATTATACACACTGACAAGAAACAATACCAGTAAGATTTTATATTATAAGTGCAAATTAACCAATTATGGTGCTGTTACTCATTTTTTAAATCAAACTTACTATAATGAGTTACTTATTGTCGCAGTTACTTAACCTGATGATGTAGAAAATGTACACAATAAATGATAATCTTTGTGAACCTTTTCCCACTGTGAATATGTCATTGTATCAGTGTGTACTGTCTGCACACAGGTACCTAGAGAAAGCAGAAACAGAAGAAGAAAAGATAGCAAGAAAGAGAAATAGAGAGAGTGAAGAGCGTACGGGTGAAGAAAATGCTCAAAAAGCCAGGCCCTTAAAACATTAACTGATCTTTCAGGCAGTCCTCTTTGTGGCCTCCAAGCATCAGAGTCTAACATCCCCATTTGATGTAATGCCTTTTGTTGCCTTAACTTTTGATCAAGCATTTTCAACCTTGGTGTTTCTCCTTTTGTCAATCCACTACTTCCAGCCACATCTTTTTCTCCAAGAAATTTACAAGTCTGCTTCAACTGAGCTACAATGGCATCTTTTATACACCGAAAATGTCGAGACATCGCCTTTTGTGCCAACGCCGTGTATGGTGAAGCTGCACCATACCCGATCATTGAATCAAATGAATTTACCATTGCTTGCATTTGTTCACAATAACGCGTATATCTTGCATCTACCTGTAAATTAAAAGATTTATAATTATTTTATATAACACATGATATGCATAGGTATGAAAAGATCGAAATGATGGAATATGCGTAGCACGAAGTATTCTTGTGTTACCCTTTTCCAGCAATGTGTTATAAAATTAATTTAACTGACATCTTCTTAGTTCTACAGGGAATTAATGAACGTGGGTAGCAATTGCTATAGTGTGGCTTGTTGGCTAGTGAATTTTTAAATAGATTTAAGCAGTGAAATTAAAGTGCTAATACTGACTCTTTAACGAAGGTTAAGCACAATGGAATTAATCATCATCATCATTATTATATACAACACGGTTTTTGGCCTCAATAATTCAAGATTATATATTAAAAAAGACCTGAATATGTAGCTACCAGGAAGAAAAGATAAATGGTCCCCAATTGTGGCAGATGATAAAATCATTAGCTTCTTTTAAGAAGAAAATATAGTAATTTGCAGTAAGATTGTACGAATAGATCTTTGTTGATTACAACTTTTATTTTAGGATTCTATTTCCTAACAGCTTCCCAAATACTACACTACAACCTATAATGGAGGCATGTTCGTTTCTGCTCGACATGTACCCTTACCTTATGGACATCTAAAAAGTGTAACATTAATTAAGACCCTAATGAGTAGTAGGGGTGTCATTATTAGTTGTTAATAACTATTGTAATTAGGTAATTATGTGCTTTTGTTAACTTTGGGAAATAGACACTTTAACAAGATAGTTATTGGCGTGTTACTAACAAGAATAGAGAAAAGGATGAAGAAGTTACATGCCTCGTCAAGCATAGATAACAGCTTGATTTTTCTCCTTTGATATTCAGACTTTTCAGCAGCTGATAATGGAGGATGATTGATATCTTTAGATGAAGATGATCCAACATCACGATTATTTTCGCTATCGTTAGGGTTTTCATCATCACATTTTTTTACCCTTTGGTTCTTGAAGTTTCCTCTTCCTACACAGCAAAATTCTTCAAGCAATTCTTGTGTAGCCTTTACATATCGGGAGTTTCTAAGAACATTTGTTATTCTTGGTGATGCTGCAGCTGCATATCCAACATGAACTTGATGACTTGTTTGAGGAGTACGATGATCCATAATTACTCCAGAATGTAACAGTTGATGTTGATGATGGTTGTTGTTATTAATCCCTAATAATCCTTGATTATTTTGCAAATAAATTCCACCATTTCCAATTCTCAAATCCTCCAATTTGGCAGCAGCTTCAAAATTCCTAGACAGTGACAAAGAAAGACCTTGACCATCCACTACCCTCCCAATTCTTGTAGAATTGTCTTCTCCACTGCCACTGCCTGTTGAAGACATAACTATATTATTAGAAACAGACAGATGTCTCGAGTTCGAGTCTTACACCTAAAAAAGAATTACATCAAATTACCTGGAACCCATGTGAATTGAGATGGAGGTTCCGCGGTTGCTGAATTGAGCAAGTGAAATCCTTGATGATGAAGAAGACTATTAGTATCTGCTGAATTGGGAAGTAACATGTGAAGTGAAGATGATGAGCGAGGAGGAGATGACACTTTCATATGAGGATTCATGAGAGGAAGCTGCATGAACATTATATTGCCGAAGTTTCAATTAGCAATCAGAGAAAAAAAAATCTTAACAGATGGTTAATTGATGAGAGAAAACAAATACTATTTCTCTTATGATTACATGCTACATAAATACATAATCATAGGTAATATTATTACAAATTAATTACCTCAACATCATTTATTGTTGGTGGAAGCTGCTGTTGTTGTTCCTTTTGTGGCCATGGCCTATAACTTGCTTGGATCTGATCATCCAACATCTCCGTGGCGGATTTCCGCCACGCAGATGGGTAGCTAATAATCTCCGTTAACATCCCGCCACCGTCATAAACCGTGGCTGGTGGCTCTACTTCTACTTGTTGTGGCGGTGGTGGTGGTAGTGACTCATAACCTTGTACTCTTAACATGTCCTCATGTTTATTCGCAGATCTCTCATATACATTTGAGAAATTATAAAATCCTTGATGAAAACTTTGGGACATGGAATATTCTTGTAATATTGTTCTCCACTAGCTAGATGGATGGTGGAAATTTTCTCAACGAAGAGTACTAAGCTGCTTGTAACTTTTACCTATTGATTCAAGAATTTGACTCCTTCTGTATGATATCTCATCTACTAGATGAACTTGTTTGAGACAAGAATTCTTGAAGCTGCTCAAGTTACATAACAAAATTAGATTGATATTGTAAGATTTATTAGCTCCAAAACGAGCAAAAGATAGAAGGAAACACTAACCACATAAGCATATGTAAACCACTGAACAGATAAATCAAAGTAAAAGTACCTCTAAAAACATGATTTTCTTGATATTTGTTCTTGGAGATAGGAATCTTTTTTCAGGGAAACCATAGTAGTGATTATTATTTCACAATCAAATAAGAAAACAAAGAGAATGGGTCGCCTTCTCTCTTCTTCTTTCTTTCACTCACCTCCCTTCGCTTTCACCGAAACTTTTTTTCTATCTAATATAAAATTACCAACTTATCATTTGTATATGTGCTTTTAAAGTATAAAAAATGTAAAAGAAATAAGGCTAGTGAAAGTTACTGATGATAAAGGTTGAAATTTTGTTATCCTATGAAAGCACTACTTCCATAGTTCAAGGCTTTGTTATACCACTTCTTTTTAAATAAAAAAAATATAATATCTTCCCTTTTTTTTGTTTAGGAAAATGATGTGTTGTGAGAATTATTCTATAATAAAACAATTAATGCAAGTCACCTTTATAAGCACGCATAGTTTATATTTTATATATTTTTAACCTTACGAAAAGGTCTAGTGATATAACACCACTTTTGGTGACACGAGTTAAGCGTATCTTTCTTTGTTTATTGTTTCTCCTATAAGATGGTTCTTCATCTTCTTCTTTTTTCCTTTCATATTGAGAGGATGCATAATGAAAAAGTCGTAGAGCTCTGATATGAGATTATTATCATCCATTGGGGGTTTCAGTCTTAATTAACTAATACTCCAGTATCTTAAACTTTAACCGGGAAATATGCATCCTCTTTAGAAATACAATCTTCTGGACTTTCTATCCCTTTTGAAAAAGGAAATGAATGACGACTAATACATAACTACATTTCAATCTATTACCAAGTCGAAATTAGCTATATGAACTTTCATCGTTACTCTATCAAAACCTCATACCATTATTATATGAAATTCTATTGTCCCAACCCCAAACATAAATTATCCAAGTAAGCAAGCTAATGTCATCAAAGTACTCAATCATAGTATAGCTAGTTACATGAATTTAAAGGCAAATTGAAGCTTTTCCGATTAAAACCACTGAGCCATAAAAGGGTGTGCAAAGTACTAGTTGTCAAAGAGAGTAACAGCCATGTAATAGTAGGAGTGATAGTAGTAGTAGTAACTTTCATACGAAAGGGACCACTCTTGTTGTGTCGGAGAATGCCATGAGGTGTTCTTTCCAACTGATCAGATGAAGCTACAACTGTGCCCTCTCTCTCATTTAAATTATGAGCCTCTCCCTGTGGGGGACTACTCTCCATTTTTATTTTTTGAAATTAAAAAAGGTGTGTAGATGGTGACATCCACCATGAATCTTATCGTGCACAAGTTTTAGAATTTAATTTGATAAGAAGTTAGTTCTAACGTAATAACTTTCATTAGGGTTGTCTCGTTGTGTCAAATCGGAAACAACACTATTTTGGTGTGAAAACTTTTCTATCTTTTTTCATATCATGAATTTATACAATTTACTAAGTAACTAATGGGACGAACCCAAAAATACAAATAAAACCTAATTGTGCTAATTACATGTATATCCCTAATTTTTACACTAACTGCATAATATTTATTTACAGAACCCCCCTCAAGTTGGAGCATGAGAATTCCGAATACGCAACTTGTCAAGAAAATAATCAAACTGTGCTCGTCTCAGGGTCTTGGTAAAAATGTCTGCCAGTTATGTGTCCTTTGGTATACATATCCGGGATGTATTGTGCCTTCGATGATTTCATCCCGGATAAAGTGACGGTCAAATTCAAAGTGCTTGGTCCATTCATGAAACACCGGATTCCGAGCTCACATTGCTTACACTTACAACATAGGAGGGAGTGATCAGCCGATTTTTATATGGCTTTCTCCGGCGAGCTTTCTATCGTAAAGCCAAAGACGCCCCAAGACAAGGTACATAATCTTCCTATACGGAAGGCTATGGTGTGCCCCATCGTTCTCCATTACGCGGAGATAGTTCGCGTCTGTGGCCCCCGCCAGGACGAACAATCAGCGTACGTAATCGAGTTTCATGCTATCATGTCTTTCTGCCCAGCAGCACTGGATGGCCGACGTTTTCAGTATAGAGCCGAAGGCGAGGGTTTCCAGCAGGCCCCCTGGTCTCACGATGTGGATTCGAACCACTGCTTCTCCTTATTGTCGTGAGTGGGTCTGTCGTCCTCCTCATTATAGTCCTCCTAGAATCCAGAGCATTTCGTCGAAATACAGGATTTGGCCCGAACTGTTCGGCAGATTCCCACGCGTTATGGAAAGGGGGGAAGAAGTCTAGTGCTAGTTCTTACTAACACTTCTTTATCTAACTTTCCGCTTGGCTATCACATCTCAATTGTATCGGAAATGGATGGCTGATGCTGATGTTCCACAAAATTCCCTTTGAGCCACTTCAACTTGCATACGGATCATTATAGCCATTGATCGATCATAATCACATCATCCGTATAAACGGATATCACAACAGGAACTCATCACGATGCTTTGACCCGGACAACCCTCCAAATAACGCAATACTCAGAGAGCTGCATCCAAATGCTCAGCAGAGGACTTTGCATGAACTGAGATCGAACATGAACTCTATAAGATAAATTATGTGGCGTAAAACAAGGATAGAACAGATGCCCAGCTAGTCTCCGATAGAATTCTGGATCATCTGTTGAGAGCTGGTTTTGAAGCATGACAAACAAGAAGGACTTCTAGGTTCTCACTAAGGACCAGGTCCTTAGGATGAAGGGCACATGTGATCGAAAAGAGTACGGGTTGCAAACCCCTGCCGAACTAGGAGTAGCGGCGCGTGATTGAACATACATCCTAGTCAGACTAAAAGAAGTTGTATCCAGGCTGTGTCTGTGAAGTGTGAAAAGGAGTTGGACTTCAACAAAGAAATGAGTTACGGGGAAATCCTGACTTGCCTTAATTAACAGGATTCCTTGTAGAACTCTACTAGGGTTAAGAAGACCCATATATATGCAAGTAGCAGCAGCAGCCAAGGGTGATTTTTTCACAAATAGAGAGACGGGAGCATACAAAGGCGATCTAGCATCTTTCTACGTGAATGATCAGCAGAAGACAACTTGTGTGCAAGCAGAGTAACGATACTAGATTTTTCTGTCTAGGTTCGTCAATTTGCAAGTTGGCTTAAATTAGATATTTCATAGTTTTACCTATTAGCTTATTCAGAAGCACATGTATTAGGTGAATTGTTGTGTATTGACTGAGAAGCTAGAGTCTAGCTTTGAGTAGTAAGTAGGGTCTAGAGTGTAGCCCCTTGGTTACAGAGTTTGTAATCAGAAACATTGCTCTTGTGTTAGTGGATTCAGTGCTAAAATCCAAGAGTGTGGGTCGTGGTTTTTTCTCCCTTGAGCAAGGAGTTTTTCCACCTAAAAATCCTTGTGTTCTTGTGTGTATGTTTTGTGTGGTTCAGTGTTCCAGATAGCAGGAGAGAAAATCTGAGAACTAGGTTCTTCTCCAGAAGAACAGAGTTCTTGAACGAAAATTGGAGGACACTATTCAACCCCCCCTTCTAGTATCTCAAGGAGGTACATAAAGTGTAACATCATCAACAAAACAACAATGTGCTAAAGCCAAACGATGATTCTGTTCTATCTGGGTACCAACCGGTCTAGCACCCAACAATCGGGCGTTAGAAATTATGTCCAATGCTTATTTTCTTTGGATAAAGAAGATTCCTTTAAGCCCCCTCGCTAATTCAACTCCAAAAAATACGAGATCCTTTATATGAAAATAGTCAGAGAGATACATCTTGAAAATTTGAATAGCTTTAGGATCGCTCCGGAAAATAATCAAATCATCCACATATACGAGCACACTTAACTGTATTTTTCCCTTATTCAATGTAAATAACAATAATCAGAGTAGGACTGATGAAATCCATAGTTTTTCAAAGCAGCCGATAATTTTGCTAACCAACAACAGAGTGCTTGCTTCAACCCATACAGTGATTTTCGAAGACAACTAACTTTCTGGACACATGATTTTGATGACCATAGAGGTAATTTCATATAGACTTCCTCAAGAAGATCCGCATATAAAAATTTATTATATACATTCATCTAATGCAATTTCCATTGTTTAGCTGCTGCCACAGTCAACAAGACCCGAACAGTCACCATCTCAGTGATTGGTGCAATAAGTCTCTGTGTAATCAATTCCTTCAACTTGGTGATTCACAAAAATCACGAGCCTTGCCTTGTACCATTCAGTGGTATTGTCAAAATTATACTTGATCTTATACATCCATCAGCAAATGAGCGCTTTCTATTCCGGAGGCAAGTGTTCGATTAACCAAGTTTTGTTTGTTTCCAAATCCTGCAACTCATGTTGCATAGCTATTCTCTATTGTTCATCTTTCACAGCTTTTAAATAAGAGGCCAGCTCATGTCCCTCCATTATTGATGCAAGAAAGATGACATGTGTTAGCTTGGATAAGCCTGGAGTTTTGACTGATGACTAAGGAACAGATCCAAAGGACATGTTCCTTTGAATCACTGCAGCTAACTGGATAATTCATGCAAAATCATTTAAGCTGAAATTTATCAATTATCATAAGTCTAATATTTATCTTGATAATTATGCAGGTCTAAACGCAATATGAAAAGATTGAATACAGAGTGGATAAGGCTAAAAGATTTCGGGTAATCAAGTGAAGAAATTCAAGTAGAACTCAAACTCTTGGAAGCTTTGGACTTCTAATTGCTCAAGACTTCTTGGTTGCTGAAGCTATAAAACGAGAAGCATTTCAGCTATTGAGGGGCACACAAATACAGAGAGAATCGAGTCTTAGCATTGAAAGATTTTTAATCGTATTTGTGTAATCATTAAGCTACAGGGAACTAAGTAAGAACCTGTTCCTTAGATTGAGTCTTGTAAAAGTTCAGTCTTAGTTCAACTGTAGTAGGTACTATCGAGTTGTATCATTTCAGTTCAAGTCGTGTACTTGAAGAAACTTCACTGATCGTGAAAGAGGTCACTAGAGGATTAGAGTTAGTCCTAGGTTAGTAAGAAGGTAGTCTTGTAACCAAGTGTGTCTTTTACATAGTGAAGTTGAAATCCTACTTGGAAGAGTAGGTCGTAGTTTTTTTATCCCTAGTTAAAGGGATTTTTCCACGCTAATATTGGGTGTTCATTTACTTACAGTTTTAGTTCCGCATATAATACAGTAAAGGAACACATTTAAGGAACTGGTCCTTAAAACAGTAAAGTGGTGTATCTTGAGAAATAACAATTGGTATTAGAGCAGGTTATCCTTGAAAAGGCTAACACCTAGGATTAGTTTGAGTACATCATAGGAAAATGGTGAGGATCAGTCAACTGTTAGGGCACCCTTGTTCAATGGAAAATACTACTCATGGTGGAAGGAAAGGATGAGAGATCATCTACAGGCTGAGGACTATGAGTTATGGGACATACTGACTTGAGGTCCCATGATTCCAATGAAAAAAGATGCTGAAGGAAATAATGTTCCCAAAACTAGAAGGGAACGCAATGCTGAAGATTTAAGGCAGTGGGAAAAGAATGCCAAAGCTAGGAAGTGGCTTGTTTGTGGACTTAGTCCTGATGAGTGCACTAGAATTAGAGGGTATACCACTGCAAAGAAAATCTGGGATGCTCTACAGGTTGCACATGAAGGAACAAATCAGGTAAAAAGATCTAGAGGTACACTTTTTTTTGCTGAATATGAAAGCTTTAAAATAAAAGAAGGAGAATCAATTTCTGAAATGTACACTAGATTTAATGCTATTTCATCTGAACTTATTTCTTTGGGAAGGGTTTTAACTGTTGAAGATAGAGTAGAAAAAATCCTAACTAGGGTTCTTCCAGATTCTTGGGAGATTAAAGCTTGTGCTATTATTGAAAGCAAGGATCTTACCACCTTATCCTTAGATGAGCTTATAGGTAATTTGAAAACTTATGAACTAAGGAAAAATGTTAAGAACATAGGTGAACCAGTTAAAACTGAACGTAACCTAGCCTTAACTGCTGCTATAAGCCTATTAACGATAATGAACTAGTCCTTATCGCCAAAAATGTTCAAAGATATTTAAATAAGAAAAAGGGGGCTAGTGGACAGGGTATGTCTTCTAACATGAAACAGGCTGGAGAATGCTTCAAGTGTGGAAGCATGGAGTACTATATCAGCAAATATCCAGTTATGGGAAGAGAATGGAGGAAGAGATACGTGGAAGAAAGGAAAAATTCTAGGGAACGTGTCCGGAAGAAAAGTGGAAATCCCAAAGCAATGGTTGATGGATGGCAAGACAGTGAGAATGAACAATCTGATGATGATCTGGATGAGGATCTTGCTGTAATGGCTCTTGAAGACTCAGATAATGAAGAAGATGCTGATGTATTTGTTTCTAAACTTAGACAAGATGTGAAAAGCATGCCTAGGGAGAAATTAGTTAAAGTATTTCATACTGTGCTAAATGAGTTTAAATCTCTAAGGGATGGTAAAAATCAACTGCATGATGAAATTGAATGTCTAGGAACATAATATAAAAGGCAGTAATTAAAAATGACTCTCTGAAAAGAAAAATTAGCATGCTTGAGAAATAGGTCCTCACACTTGAATCAACTGTTCAGGAACTGGAAAATGTTAAAATAGTTGAAAAGGGTAAAGGCAGTGCTAATTCTCATCAGATCATTGCTAAAGAGAAACTGAAAGTCACAGTTGATGAACTGTGCAAGAAAGATGAAAAAATAAGATCTTTAGAAGAGGACTTAGTTAAAATAAAAATGGAGTTAGGAAAAACTGTGAAATGGAACAAGTCCTCTGAAGCACTAGAATGGTTACAGGAAAATCATAGTAGTAGCAGGAAGGGTATTGGATTCATGAAATCACAGTTTTCACCAAAATGGGATCCAAAAAGTAAGTACCTATCACTTCCTGAGAACTGGCTATGCACTCATTGTGGGAACACTGGTCACTTGAAAGAAAATTGTCAATCTCTAAAAATGGTTGCACAGAGGAACAGGTACTATAAGCCAGTTCAAAATTCTGTGATAAAGAAAACTGTTCACACAAAGAAACCATTACCATTCTGGGCTAGGAGAGATCTGATTCATCCTTTTTCTCAAGGAAAGGAACCCAAACTAGTTTGGGTTCTTAAAATTAACCCCTAGTTTTCTTTTGCAGGCTAGAGTGAAGGAGAGAAACTACAAATGGTACATGGACAGTGGTTCTCAAGGCATATGACAGGACATAAGGAACTGTTCCTTTCACTCTCTGCCTTTCAAGGAGGAAGTGTTTCCTTCGGTAATGGTAAGAAAGGGGAAATTATTGGCATTTGAAAGGTAGGTAGGTCTGATTCACATAGTATCGACAATGTGTTTCTAGCAGATGGACTGAAGCATTCCTTATTGAGTATATCTCAATTGTGTGACAAAGGTAATAATGTTAATTTCTCATCTATTGGGTGCACTGTGACTAACCAAACCTTTGGAGAGATTATTTTGCAGGGAAATAGACATGGAAACATCTACAAGGTAGATCTGTTGAAACTATCTGATGGAAGTTTGAGTTGCTTAAGTGTTGTACAAAATGATCCCCTCCTTTGGCACAAAAGACTTGGCCATGCTAGTCTTTCACAACTGAACAAACTTATGTCCAAGGATTTGGTGATAGGTCTTCCTAACATCAAGTTTAAGGATGATAAGGTATGTGAAGCTTGTGTCAGGGGGAAGCAGGTAAAATCCTCCTTCAAACCAAAGAAACAGGTAAGTACTACCAAACTTTTGGAACTGGTCCATATGGACTTGTGTTGACCAATGAGAACAATGAGTCGTGGAGGTAAGAAGTATGTTATGATGTTGGTTGATGATTACTCCAGATTTACATGGACTATATTTCTTGCATCTAAGGAAGAAGCTTTTAATGCATTTTCAATTTTTGCTAAGAAAGCTCAAAGAACTCTGGTAGTCACATTGTTGCCATTAGGTCTGATCATGGAACTGAATTTGAAAATCATATGTTTTTCAATTTTTGTAATGAAAATGGCATTAATCACAATTTTTCTTCACCTAGAACTCCACAACAAAATGGTGTAGTGGAAAGGAAAAATAGGACTCTAGAGGAAATGGCAAGGACTATGCTAATATCTTAAAATCTCCCACAAAACTTTTGGTCTGAGGCCATCATTACTGCATGCTACATAATAAATAGATGTATGACAAGACCATTAATAGAAAAGACTCCATATGAGTTACTTAAGGGAAGAAAATCAAATATCTCTCATCTTAGGGCTTTTGGTTGCAAATGTTTCATACACAATAATGGGAAAGATACCTTAGGAAAATTTGATCCTAGAAGTGATGAGGGAATTTTTGTTGGTTATTCTTCAAACAGTAAAGCTTATAGAGTCTTTAACAAGTAAACATTGAAAATTGAAGAAAGCATGCATGTTAAATTTGATGAAACTGACAATCTCACTCAAGAATAGGTACAGGAGGATGAAGAGATTGGAATGTTGAAACATGGGGAAATTGATCCACAAATGCAGACATTGGATGGGGATACTGGGAGAAGTGAACTGCAAGGAACTGTTCCTCAGGACAGAACTGAGAAGAGTAGCACAGAAACAGGGAGAACAAATGTTGGTTCCACCTCACAAATTGGCAGTACTACTCCCTCAGGAACTGTTCCTCAGCAAGGGACTTCTGACAATAGTTTGATACTCAAGCCTTACAAGCATCAAGGTTCACATCCTATGGATCAAATAATCTCAGATAAGACTGCTGGAATACAAACTAGATCAGCAGTTAAAAATCACAATCTGTGTGCCTTTAGTGCTTTTCTATCTCTTGTTGAACCCAAAAATGTGAAAGAAGCACTGAAGGATGCAGATTGGATCAATGTTATGCAGGAAGAATTGAATCATTTCCAAAGAAGTCAAGTTTGGCATCTGGAACCCAAGCCAAGGAACAGGTCCATAATAGGAACAAAATAGGTTTTCAGAAACAAACTTGATGAGGATGGCATGGTAACCAGAAATAAGGCTAGGTTAGTTGCTCAGGGGTATAGTTAGGAGGAGGGCATTGACTATGATGAGACTTTTGCTCCAGTTGCATAACTGGAAGCAATAAGACTCCTTATAGCCTTTGCTACATACATGGAATTTACTTTACATCAAATGGATGTTAAGAGTGCATTTCTGAATGATTACTTAAAAGAAGAAGTGTATGTTAAGCAACCTCTAGGTTTTGAGAATGAACAGTTCCCTGAACATGTGTACAAGTTGGACAAGGCCTTGTATGGACTCAAGCAGGCACCAAGAGCATGGTATGAACGTCTATCAAAATTTCTACTTCAGTATGGGTATAAAAGAGGCAAAATTGATAGCACATTGTTCTTGAAAGAAAAAGGTAAACATCTATTAATTGTTCAAATTTATGTAGATGATATAATCTTTGGTGCCACTTGTGAAACTTTAAGTAAGGAATTTGCAAATCTGATGGGGAGTGAGTTTGAGATGAGCATGATGGGTAAACTCAATTTCTTTTTGGGTTTACAAATTAAGCAAACCTCAAATGGAACTATGATCCATCAACAAAAATATGTAAAGGAATTACTTAAAAGGTTTGATATGGATAATGCTAAGGAAATTGATACACATATTGCCATTGCCACAAAATTGGATCTTGATGAACATGGAATTTCAGTTGATCAAAAATTGTATAGGGGCATGATTGGTTCCTTACTTTATTTAACTGCTAGTAGACCTGATATTGTGTTTAGTGTGGGTTTGTGTACTAGGTTTCAGTCAGATCCTAAGGAATCTCACTTGAAAGCTGTTAAAAGAATATTAAGGTACCTGAAAGGAACAGGTTCCTTGGGACTTTGGTATCCAAAAGGTGGTAATTTTAATCTTGTTGGATATACTGATGCTGACTAAGCAGGTTTCCTTGTTGATAGAAAAAGTACCTCAGATATGGCATATTTTCTTGGTGAGTGTTTGGTTTCTTGGGGAACCAAAAAAAAAATTCAGTGGCGCTCTCCACTGCTGAAGCTGAATATGTGGCAGCTGCCTTATGTAGTTCACAGTTGTTATGGATTAAACAATAATTACAAGATTTTGGTGTTGATGTAGGAACTGTTCCCATCTTTTGTGACAACACTAGTGCTATTAACATGACAAAAAATCCAGTGCATCACAAAAGAACCAAACACATTGATATAAGACACTTTCTTGAGAGATAACTATGAAAGGGGTTTGATCACCATAGCATTTTGTCCTATTGAAAAGCAAATTGCTAACATTTTTACAAAAGCTTTAGGAAGAGATCATTTTGAAAGAAATAGGTTGGAATTAGGGATGATTAAATTCACCTAAATTCATCAAAATTTTTACCTCAAAATTGGCTAGAAAATTGCACTTAAAAATGAATTTTATTCAAGTCAATTTGAAATTTTCATTCCAGTTTAATACTTCATTTTATACACTTATGCTATGATTTATTTTTAGAGTTGCTAAAATTGAATGATGTTACCCTTATGCTCTTAGAATTTCAGATCGAATAAAGGTGATTAAATTCGGAAGGACACTGATTTTCGTGTTAAAATCAGGTATGTACTCCTTATTATTCATGTATCTTAGAAGTTAAGATTGTAGATAACTTGTAATTAGGATAAATCCCACTAGGAATTCTCATCATATCCAAACTGCATAAGAGTCCCATCCGAAGAACCAGTTCTCAATCAAATCAGGTAACCTGAAGCCTAACGGCTCTTTTCCGGGAGACTCCCAAGAGTCCTTTAACGGCTGATTTCCATTCAATGAGGTAATAGTGATCGATTTACACTCAAACTCTACTACCTATTTCACTCTATAAATACACTTCTATTTTCTCATTATTTTTTTCACTTTGCTCTCAATTGAACTCTCAAAATTTCAGAAAGAATAGTGAAATATCTCTTGAATTGTATTGCTCAAATGTCTCTCTCTCCTGAAAATTCATCATCCCTACCCACCTCTGATCAACCACAAATTCCCAACCATCCTTCACACATGGACACCACAAACCCAAACCCTGAAGTTCCTGAAAATAACCCTGAAATGCCTGAACCAGAAATTCAGGGGGAAGGACCAGTTCCCATTGCTGAGTCGATTGTTGAACAGGTTGAGGACTTATCAAGGGCGATGATCATTTATCAGTATCTGGTAAACTATGACTCTCCCTTAAATGTAGTTGAGGATGAAGGGGAAAAGGAAGAGGTTTCTGAAACTGTTCCTGAGGGGGAAGGGGAGAATGTTAAACGTTTGGAAGCACCCATACATGGGTCATCTGGGACTCCAGAGGTTGCTTTTAGAGCACCCATGGAAGATGTGATAAATGTTGAGGATGCAATGAGTGATAGTGATAGGCCTATTATTGATTTGATCAATATTAGGAGTTTAAAAAAAAAACTTGCTAGGAATGGACCCATTGATGACCAAATGTCTGCTGAGATTGCTGCAAAGTTAAAGAAAATTAGTGATAGTTATAAGCCAGGAATTAAGAAGAAAGGTGAAAGTTCCTCTAAGAAAAAAGGACATGTTCCTTCTGTCTCTACTCCTGCTAGTAGGATTAGGAGGACAAGGAGTGCTGTCAAGGCTGCTGATGAGAACTTAGCTGCTGCTATGGAAAGAAGCAGAAAAGGGAAGGGAAAACAGGTTGCTGATCCTATTGAGGAAGAAGAAATTGAGTTTGTAGAAAAGGAGAGGGATATTGTGGATGATAAAGATGATGAGATGGAAGATGTAGAGGTAGTTGTGCCTCAGTCTAAGAAAAGAAAAGTTTCACATGGGCGTGTGACAAGGAGCTCTGTGAAGGCTGCTGCAGTAAAATCTTCCAAGAGGACTAGGTCCTCAAAAAGAACTTTAGTTGATGAAAGTTCTGATTCAAGTTCTGATGAATCATTAGCTGGTGCTGACAGTGAGAGTGAGGATGAGGGAGATGAGGTTCAGCACTGTGTCCATGATGACATTATGACTAGAAAAGTTCTGAAAGGCAGAGTACTCTCTGATGTGGAGGAAAAGGGTATGGTCTGGTTGTTGCAGAAATTGCAGGTACAAGGCTGTAGGGACATGGTTCTTCAGATTAAAGGAAGGTGTGCAAAGGAGATGGTTCAGGAGTTTTACAAGAACTGCTCTATAAAAGGGACAGGATCACCACCTTAGTCCATGACCATGAAATCACTTTTGACACTAAGGAACTAGGTGAACTGCTGGGGATTCCATCTGTAGGGTATGACAGCTACATCAAGAAGGTATGGCTTGATCTGACCAACTTGCCTACTGGGCTGGAGATTACTAGAAAATTTGCTGAGAATGATGAAGAAGAAAAACCAAGGTCTGTGGAAAAGAGTGAAATGCACCCTCAGCACCAAGTGCTGTTTGAATTTGTGAACAAAATTATGCTGCCAAGGCAGGAGAAGAGAGGGATTGCAAGCTTTATGGACCTGGTCCATATGGAACTACTTGATACTGATAAGCAGATCAATTGGCCCAGGTTCATGATACACTTGATCAAAAGGGTTGTTACTGGGAAGAAAAAGCACTCTTTACCCTTTGGATTCATCCTGACTGATTTGTTTGCTACATTGAAAATTCCTTTGGAGGGGGTAGTTAAGGCTACTAAGAAGGAGAAGTTTGGATGCGCTACCCTGATCAGCTGTGATATGACTGTTCAAGCTGATCCTCTACTGGCTGGTGTTGGTAAACAGCCTTTGAACAATAAGGTGAGGGCATTGAGGCAACAGGTTGCCATACAAGCTGCTGAAATAGCAAGATTGGAGGAGGAGAAGAATTACTGGAAGGCAGAGGCTACAAGAGCAAAGGAGACAAATGAGGGTATGCTCAAACAGATGTTTGAGTTGTTGAACAAGTCTCAGGGACCTGGTCCTTCCACATCTTGATCACCTTAGTCATAAGCCATCTTTTGTCCAGTGGGATTTAGACTAGTTCTAGTACCTTAGTCTTTTCCTTTTCTAGTTTTTGTATAATTTTGTAGTACTTGCTTGTATCCCCTGGTTTAACCTTTTGTTAATGATGACTTGTCTTCGATGGCTAATATCATTGTTTTGCAGTTGCTTTAGTCTGAATCGTGTTTGTATTTTGAGTTGCCTCACTGGCCATGTGCTGATTTTTCTAACACTTGAATTATTTTTTTATGCAACCTTTTCAATGATGCTAAAACAGGGAAGAGTAAGTTGATTTTGCATGAACTTTATACCTAATTGAAAAACCTGATCCTTAATGATAAAATAAGTCTCTACTAATTGCTTTTGAGTTTTAAAGTGTACTTCAGGACATTAAGGACATGCAGCTACGCTTATGAGTTTGTCATCATCAAAAAAGGGAAAAAATGTTAGTTTGGATAAGCCTGGAGTTTTGACTGATGACTAAGGAACAGATCCAAAGGACATGTTCCTTTGAATCACTGCAGCTAACTGGATAATTCATGCACAATCATTTAAGCTGAAATATTATCAATTATCCTAAGTCTAATATTTATCTTGATAATTATGCAGGTCTAAATGCAATATGAAAAGATTGCATAAAGAGTGGATAAGGCTAAAAGATTTCGGGTAATCAAGTAAAGAAGTTCAAGTAGAACTCTAACTCTTGGAAGCTTTGGAGTTCTAATTGCTCAAGACTTCTTGCTTGCTGAAGCTATAAAACGAGGAGCATTTCAGCTATTGAGGGGCGCACAAATACAGAGAGAATCGAGTCTTAGCATTGAAAGAGTTTTAATCGTATTTGTGTAATCATTAAGCTACAGGGAACTAAGTAAGAACCTTTTCCTTAGATTGAGTCTTGTAAAAGTTCAATCTTACTTCAACTGTAGTAGGTACTATCGAGTTGTATCATTTCAGTTCAAGTCGTGTACTTGAAGAAACTTAACTAATCGTGAAAGAGGTCACTAGAGGATTAGAGTTAGTCCTAGGTTAGTAAGAAGGTAGTCTTATAACCAAGTGAATCTTTTACATAGTGAAGTTGAAATCCTACTTGGAAGAGTAGGTCGTGGTTTTTTTATCCCTAGTTAAAGGGATTTTTCCACGCTAATATTGGGTGTTCATTTACTTACAGTTTTAATTCCACATATAATACAGTAAAGGAACACATTTAAGGAACTGGCCTTTAAAATAGTAAAGTGGTGTATCTTGGGAAATAACAACATGCTTCTAAGAGAAATTATCAGAATTGAAATAGTGTGCTAGAGGATAAGGCTAATTACCTGAGGCTTGAGTGAATGATCAGATTTCTAGATACATGTAGATACCTGGTGACTCAGTTTTTGGACTGTAATAGTGATAAAATAACGCAAAACAACTATCTCGTTCTTTGTTCATTTTCCTCGACCCAACTCTTCCTCTATCGCTTTAGCTCCTAAGTATCTAGGAGTGACATATGGGTTCAGATCATCTTGATCCAGCCCTTCATTCCCCGGATTTAATTCAACTTCCACTTGTGTTTCATCAATAATTTGTGCTAGAGGATTCTCAACGCCTCTCTCCCCCCTCTCACTTTGATAGTGTCTTCTTCAACAACCACTCCGTTAACTAGGACAACCTCTGGACTCGGACACTCATTCGCACTGTCCTTTGGTGCAAAAGAAAACTCGTTCTAATTGAATGTAACATCCTGCGATACGAACAAAAAGTATATAACTTTCATACCTTTTTCCCATTCAGATATCGTAAAAAAATACATCGATGAATCCTGCTTTCAAACTTATCCCTCGTTCATCCTTGGTTATGAGCATAACACAAGTATCCGAACACTCTTAAATGATTATAATTCAGCGTCACACCAACAAGAATATCATATGGGTTATTTCCATTTAAAATCGGGATGGTGTCCGATTAATCAAGTAACATGTATTCAAGACACACTCTCTCCAAAACTCAATCGGTAGGTTACCTTGAAACCTAAGTGCTCTGGCTGTATTCAAGATATGGCGATATTTCCATTCAACCCTACCATGTTACTGTGGTGTCCCGACACATGATGTTTATAAAAGAATTCCTTGTTCGAGAAAATAAGTTTTCGAACTTACTAGTTTTGTTCCGTTATTACTTTAGATACTATTTACTTGTTTATTGAATTGTTCTTCCACAACTACAAAGAAAACTTTCAACATTTGACCAACTTATTTTTTATCAACTAACAAGAACACTCATACCGCCCGTGAACAATCATCAACAACAAGAAATTAAGAAGCACCACATGAGGATTCAGTTCTATAAGAACCTTACAAATCACAATGAATTAAATCAAAAGGTTCGACAGCTTTATTATTACTCAACAAAAATACATTTCTTGTTTAGTTTTCCTGATGGCATACATCACATGCTTTTCCATTCAAACTGCCTGTCTTATTCCTAACTTCTTAAACCGAAAGGGATTTGGCTACTTAAACCGAATGATGTCCTAACTTTTGATGCCACAACTCCATCATATCAACTTTCATTGGCTTTACTCGAGGTACAGTCCAGAAATAATAGAGTCTATCCTTTCATTCACCTGTACCAATCAACATCCTCGTAGTCCCATCCTACATAACACAAAAATAATTAGTGAATTGCACAATACAGTCATATTGGTCAATCAATTGAGACACTAAGATCAAGTTGCATGTCATTCCAGGCACATAAAGAACTCCACAGAGAGTCAAGTTCTCATTAAGTTTAATTGATCATTCTTAAGTGGCCATAGAGTTGCTTTCATTTGGTAGATCTACCGAGCATTGTGGAATTTCCCGTTGGACTCCCAAAACATTCAGCTTTCAGGTCATATGATTCGATGCTCCCATGTAAATTATCCACGAAATTTGAATTAGCTTACCATTCACTGGTTCACCCATGAGTGGCTTCTCTTTGTTTAGCAATCCAATCAACATCTGCCACTGTTCATTGCTCAGGTCGGGGCTAGATTGTCCGGGCACACTGGAGAGTTTGGACTCCACGCTGAATTTGGACTCGACTTGTGCTACATTTTCTCGAGAGCCATCATGACCTCTTCCAGCATACGACCCGTTCTGCTTTGGTGGTTGTAGTCCACGACCACGGCCACCCATAGCATTTCACTCATTCCTCTACCACGACCACCGGACATGTTTCCTGACTGTTGGTTTCCTAGCTTAGGTGGGTGATTCCACCAAGACGGATACTCTATAACTCATAGGAACGAACCGCAATGTGTCCACCACAGTCACACAAATGACACTCCCTGTTGTCAAAATTTTTTTGGGGGTTCGATGCTCTTTGACCAACAAATGCCATAGCTTTCCCCTGCTCCTCCTGTCCCCGAGCCACTCCTTTCAGACGCTCATCTTGCACCAACTTTTGGTAGACTTTGTCCAAAAACGGTAATGGATCTTGTGCCGATAAATTTGAACGGACAATCTCATAGAGATTCTCATCCAAACCCATAAAAAAATGCACTTTTTGTTCTTCTTTATTTTTCTCCAATGCAACAGTTATATTACACGTACACTTTCCACATGAGCACGTCAAAATCTGTTCATCATTTTCGAGTTCCTCCAAAAGCATCATCAACTTTCCATAATAGCTCGCAATGGACAAAGCCTTTTGCTTACATCCGGCCGGTGTAGCTTTCAACTCTTGAATTCTTTGTCCATTACTGATAGAGAATCGTTCGTAGATATCTCAAACAGTTTTTTGGCCACCTCCATGCGATATAATGGTCCGGAGAATAGGTTCAACAGAGTTCCATATCATGACACTAGCAACTAGTTTTTCGTTTAAAACTCCTCCAAATCCACTGAACCCTTGTCGAGTTTCACGATGGTTCCATCAACAAAGCCAAACTTCTTCCGAGCACGTAAGTCGTACGAACTAACATCACCCATTAGTCATAGTTATCACCGGTTAATTGAACCTAGGTGATAATAAACTCTGGGTTGTCATTTGACGTAAGGCCGTACGGAGAGATCATCTTCCATACACCCACTTTGTTAGCAACGATTGGTTTTAACTCCGGCACCTGCCCCAGCGGGTGGAGCAGCCATCACTATACAATTTTACGATTCCGATGGTGGCTCTGATACCAACTCAAATCGAAAACAACCAACATAATTTTAGGGTGAAAATTTCTCACCTTATCTCATTCCATGAATGGGTATTTATATAAGTTGATGAATCTAACCTAGCTCGGTTACTAAGTAACTAATGGGCCAAGTCTGAAACACAAATAAAGTCTAATTGTGCTATTTACATGTATCTCCCTAAATTCTACAATAAGTACATGATATGTATTTACAAATGTGTTATTATGTTGCAAGAATTACGCCTCAATCCCAAATAAATTGTATTTGACTGCATACAAATTTTCACTTACCATGTTTCTCTTTCAGATGAATTTATGTCATCATAATATCATATAGAAATTTAAAAAATTAGAGTTTGCCTTTATTAGAAAAAAAAAAAACAAGTGTAATACTTTTTTGAATCAACCAAAATATCATGAAATTTGCCCTTGCTATCACATGTTTCGTGGATTATTTTCTCACCACACGTGAGATCAGCCAATGGTAAGGGGAAAAAGAGAGCAAAAAAGAAAAACTTGGTCGCTCCCCGAGGGAAAAAATGAGATCACTCAATTAATCTGGCAAACATTACATCTCGAGTCAGAGACGCATGCACATTAATCTCAACGTCCGAATGCTATTGAAGTCAATGATTTACAAGATATGTGAATTATATAATGATAAACATTTAATAAATACAAGGTTGTGAACTCATAAACGTAATGAGTTCACAAAAATAATATGCCTAATGCTTACCTCTCTTTTATTTGTTCGTCGTCACTATTAACGACTTAACCTCTGTTAAAGAATTTTAAAACTTTTATCTTTGACCATATGGTCATCAAACAGCAACTACACTTAAGAGGGACTGAAAAGATACTACTGTAAAATTTGTACCAACTTTTAGACCAAACCTCTTCACACATTAAATGACTTTCTTCCATTTAGTGAAACACATGATTTATCGAAGGGTGCATTGATTTAAATCATGTGTGAAGATTAAATCATGTGTGAAGATTGTTGCTTTTCATTAAGTTAGATTGGACTTTTACTTTGAAGCTGCAGGTAGTTTATTGCCACAATAGTGAACAAGATTGGTTTACCATATTTGAACATACTTTTACGCATATATTTCCAAAGACAATAACTATAAACAAAGAAGTCTACCAGTGGGATTAAGCAGTTGAAGTTTTCTGTGTCCTTAACATACTTGAGTCAGCATATAATTTTAAAAACTACTCCCTCCGTTCCAAAATAGATGTCACTATTTTCTTATTAGTCCGTTAAAAAAAGAATGACACAATTCTAAATTTGGAACCATTTTTGAGCTCAAACTAGTACTTTATCCTTAATGAAATACTTTACAGCCACATATTTATGTAGGCCTTATTTTAGACCACAAATTTCAAAAGTTTTACCATATTTTTTAAACTCCGCTCCAAGTCAAATTATGACAACTATTTTAGAACGGAGGGACTATAATACGCGGCAAAATATAGGCAAATGAAATTGAACAACTTGTCTTAGTAACCATTGGCTGGCAGCCCCCAGAGTTGGTGAAGGGGGCCATTTGGATTTTCTTTTCTTCTTCGTGTAATGATATCATTGGAGTTTTTTTTTACTGCATTTTAAATGTAAAAAATTATTTCATAACAATATTCTCATGTCATGTCTCGTATTTAAATACTTAAAATAATTGAAAATCATAATTTAAAAAGGAATTCCAGCTTGTCAAGAGAGCTCGGTTTATTTCATCACTCAAAAATAATTATTAACGAGTAACTCGTGTTTAGTACTATAAGTTAGGTAAGGAAATCCCCAAAAAAAAAAATGAATTAAGAAAAAAGTAAAATTCACATTAGCGCAGCTCAATTCAAGGCAAGATTAAATTCATATAAATGCTGCAACTTCTAAAAAAAATATCAACTAAATAAATATATACTACTATTTTTAACAATTTAAGCTGTTAGATAAGATCATTAAATTGATCACACCATCAGTATGTAAAATATGTACTAATTGAGGGTTAGCCAAGCATCATCGACAAAGTTACATGTCACTGAAAACTCTCATATGTCATGTCATCATATCCCTCACAAATAAATAGAAGATGCAATATATTGGAATGGATCACTCTTTAAAATTGGAAGAAGGTTATGTTAATTGTTGGCACCTATCAAAATTACCCCGTCAGGCATTTAATTCATAAAATATTCTAAAAACCAGTGAAAAAAGCATTACTTATAAAGGCAATGGATGATTGGAATAAATGGAGGAACACATAATGACAAAAACCTAAGTCAGGCCATCGCATGAAAAATGAGTAAATATGAACAAACTCTTTCTTTTTCTGTTTGATAATGATAACCCCAAATAAGATATATGGCTTAGGAGTAAATGCAACATGTCTATTGAATTGTCTATATTATTATTTGGGCCTACCATATATCGTATAATTGCCAGACCTCCCTACCAGCTCCTCCCTCCGAGCCCTCATATGCAGGCTGTGAATGGACATTGTATTTGATGGTTCAATTAAGCTCATTCATTTTCGACATATATAGAGCATAAATATAATGTGCAGGATACAAAACCATCAACAAATATTAATTTTTAAACTCATAATTTTAAAATGCAATAAATTTAAATAGAAACTTTAAAAGTTAAAAATTATGAATTTATCTTTTAACTATATAGGCATATTTAGTGTATAACTTATGCGTTCATCTAAACTCATTATTAGCTCATACACTTTATATGTATTAGAAAATTCCTTAAATAAGTATAAATAATAGACATTGAACCTAGTAATGAAATGATGTGCTCTGAGAAAATCTTGTATAATGTTAAACTCTTGAACTCACCTCTATTCATATGAGACTTGTGGCTCCTCACTAAAGCGTGGCTTATTTAAATGTACGGGCAAATGGCATAGACGGAGTTGATACTTTGATAGATCAATGATGGAAATGAAAGCAGCCACTCCCACTTGCATTCCTTAAATTATCTAAATATAATTTTATCAACTTTTTGGTTATTTTAAAGCTCTAGTACGTCGCTTTCTGTGAGAGGGAAAAACCCACACAGAATGGGTACAAAAGCTGAAGTGGAAAGATGGTTTCCCTCTTCCCCCTCACCTTTGCTTTTTTACTAAATTCCTCTTCTTTCTTTTGTTTTTGCTCTAATGGCAAACAGCATCAAAAAAATCATTTATTTATTCTTCACCATTACTACATACTTGCTCGATCTTTAAATTAGTATCTTTTGTACGGAATAACCAGGTATACAAAATCATGTGTGTCACGCATCGTCTTTGATTATAAGTCAATAATGCACATTATTTTATCAACTAAAAGAAATCTAAATCTAGTCTTATTTAATTAACCAAATCAATCAATTGATCGTGTAGCCTTAATCTCAAGTCAGTTGGTATCGACTATATCAATTCACTGATCTTCGTATTAATTGCTTTTTATTAATACATGACTAACCATAGTCTAACTATTAGCATCGACCAGATATATCGACATATCCTTCTTCTGTATCCGAGCTTGGAACCAGAGTTTAGCCACAATCTTATTATCTCCTTAAAATTTACAGGTTTCATGTATTCATTAACTAATTAGTCTGTTGATTAGAAAAGTAATGTATCTTAAAATTTGAAGAACTATTGGAATTGTACGTCCAAGGTTATGGAAAGAAGATGCAACGTTATATTTATCATTTTAACTAGTAATAATAACCTAAAGGGAATTACGTCATGCATGCACCATGTATGACATGTTAACGAACATATATATTAGGTTGAACGTCATTATGTTAGGAATAATTAATTTAATCAAATGAAGGTATAAGTAGTTATTAATTATAGCAGTTTTGTCGAGTTTTATTTGGGCAATCAATTAATATTAGTATAGCTGGTATGTGATTGATGAATTACTCCTGACATCAAATTAATGCTAGTTCACCGTAAACTAGTATTACGCCATGTCGTACTTGCTAGAAAAAGAAGTGCAATACTCCCTCTGTCCCATTTTGTTTGTCATAGTTACTGTTTCGAGAGTCAAACTTCCTAAATTTGACCGTAAATTAGGACATAAATTTTTTAACTTTTCTTAAATAAAATTTACATTTTTGAAAACTACATGAAAAGTACTATAAGTCACAATAAATTACAACTCAAAATATTTAAAAGATATATATATAAATTACGGTCAAAGATAAACTTGTTTGACCCTCGATAACCGAACTACGACAAACAAAATGGGACGGAGGGAGTATATTATACAGGAGCATGTGGACTTCTAAGTGCAATTTAACATGAGTTGACCGCCCGGTTTATAAAAGAAGAGAAAGCTACTTTTAACTTCTCTTTTTACATAGTGATAGGTTAATAATGAATTAAGACCACATGGTAGTGGTGAGAAAGTTACAGGGACGACTCAAACTCATTATGCTATAGTTCATATTGTGACTTAACCATTGTATTATTGAATGTTTTACTCTTAACTGAGCTACTAATGTATAGACCAAGTTGCAAACAACATCTTACCTATACTGGCTCCTTAGTTTCTTCTTCCAAAAACAGAGGGAAATTCGACTTCTAAAACATGAGGAATAGCAAATTTGAGGCCCTAAATAACCTGAGCAATGAGAATGAAGTTTTCCCGATTCCTTCATTCTGCTGAAGTGATGCCCCAAATTTAGCACAAATTAATGGGTTACAACGTAAAATTGTCACCCACGGGCTACTTTTCTCACTAATATTTAATTTGAAGCCACTTTTTTTATTGATCTTACATGAGAGGCTACTTTTTAAAACTTCAATCTGTGTGGGCTGAAGTTCAAACCTTGTGGGTTAAACTTCATACCTAAATTATAAAGTTTTAACTTCAATCTGTAAGAGCTGAACTTTTAGGTATAGATGCGTAAACTTCAACCTTTGTGGGCTGAAGTTGAACTTCAATCCTTGTTGGCTGAACTTGTGTGAAGTTCAACCCAAAAGAATTTAAGTTCCAAAAAATGGCTCTCATGTAAAACCAATAAAAAAATGATCTCAAATCAAAGACCACTGCTAAAAGTAATCTTTGGTGCACTTCGCCATATTACAACCTTGAACTTTTGGAGAAATTTGATGAATAGCCACTTTTAAGAATAGTTTGGGAAGCTAATTCCCGCATCGTACTCATGATAACTTTGCACCATGTTTGGTTGAATTTTTCTCATCATCAAATATTAGCATAATTAGTATAGTACCCGCGCGATGCGCAGTTTCTCACACAATGATTGGTCATTACATGCGATAATTTATTTTTTCAGCATAGAGAATTATCACTATTAAATCCTTTTGAATTTATTTTGTTGGACTTATATCCTCCACTAATCGAATAATAAATTAAAACAATACATATTACAATACATTTTAATATTTTGTTACTTTTGTAATGCAATCCCAAAATCTCAAATGGAATGAAAATCCTTGAAAAAGAGAAACTTTCAAGCCCCTCTTTCAAATTGTATTTGTTTAATTTTAGGTTACAAAACAAATCCTTGTCGCAATGGATTTTTATTCATATTTATTTTTTTTTTGGACTTATATACCTCCACTTAGCTAATTCTTACCAAACGAATAAAAATACACTAATTGAATGATTTTTTTTAATAGTCTCTCAACTCAAATTAACCAAAAAAAACTTCTTTATTAGTACATTTCCAACTTCAAATGGTATTTGTTCATCATCATTCAAACTTTTAAAACCAAAATAATGTTATAACTTGATTCACTCTAACCACACATTTTCTAATTAATAAAAAAGGTCTCCTAAAGTTAACTTGAATACCAATATGTCACCTATTAGATAAAAACCTACTGAATTGACGAATAATTAAGCTTAAACACAAATCTAATATCAATTAAATCATAGAACAAATAGGATAAGGATAAAAAATAAAAATAAAAAATACCGGAGAAATTCCATTATATATAAAGGAGGGGTATTACTCCTCGTGATGCAAAATCTTCTCCATGCTAAATAAGCTCGAGTAGTTGTTGTGGTGCATTACTTCCACTCTTTTTTTTCCAGCCATTCCTTCCACTCTATATACGTACCATCACTCTTCATATATAGATTATTTAACATCACACTCTCTGGAATATATAATAGAATCATTTTGGCCTTTCAAAGCCAATTGCTAATCTGTCCATTATGAATCCAGAGATTCCAGAGAAATGAGCTACAAATACTTAAAGAGATAACATTAACACACCATTTGGTTTAAATTGAATGAGACTAATCCTTTTAACATTTTATTGATATATATATATATATATATATATCAAGTTTTTAGTTGTTGGCAACAAAAAGATGCATTAAACTCAAGAATGAATTTATAGATCGATAGAGAAGAGGAGTTGAATATGTTGCCAAGTGCGCTCTCTTCCCCTAAAAGTTATCAAAACAACATTGAATGAGACTAATCCTTTTAACATTTTATTGATATATATATATATATATATATATATATATATATATATATATATATATATATATATATATAATTGTAAATGTAAATAGATTATTGTAAATAGATTAGTTATGTAAATTGTATAATGGGCCAAGCCCGTTAGGTTTACTTGGTCCCTAAGTTAGGTTTAGGGTTAGGTTCTCTAGGTTTCTTTTGTATAAATAGGGGACTCCCCTCATCAATGAAAGCAAGAGTTTTCACCCAAATATTATTTCTCTCGTGTGAGTGTGTTCGGTTTTACATGGTATCAGAGCCATCGTGAAACTCTTCAAGTAGAAAAGTAATGGAGGCTCCAAAAGGTGATGTTGCAGCCGTACGGAAGACAATCTCGCCGTACGATATCACTTCGAATGATAATCCTGGTTTGATTATCACACAGGTCCAGTTGACCAGTGAAAACTATGAGGAATGGGCGCGGTCGGTTAGAACGGCGCTGCGTGCAAGGAAGAAGTTTGGTTTTGCTGACGGATCGATCAAGATGCCCGATGAAAAGTCGATCGATTATGAGGATTGGTGGACTATCAATTCTCTTCTGGTGTCGTGGATTAGGAATTCGATCGAGCCTACTCTTCGGACCACCATATCGCACATGGAAGTAGCGAAAGATCTGTGGGAGAGTATTCGAGAACGTTTCTCCGTGGGAAACGGACCTCGGATTCAGGAATTAAAAGCGGCTTTGGCCGGTTGTAAGCAAAAGGGATTAACTGTTGCTGCTTACTATGGAAAACTGGCTATGTTGTGGGAAGAACTAGGAAATTGTGATAAGTTCCCAACTTGCTCGTGTGGAAACTGCACGTGCAATCTAACGGTTGCACTGGAGAAAAAAAGGGAAGAAGATAGGGTTCACTTATTCCTTATGGGCCTGGATGAAAGCCTTTATGGAACTGTCCGTTCCAATCTCTTGGCTCAGGAGCCGTTGCCATCGATGAATCAAGTCTACCAAAAGGTAATCCAAGATGAACGGGTCAAAGGGATGGCACGAATTCAGGAAGAACGAGGGGAGGTAAAGGCGTTTGCTGCACAACGATCACAGCCGCCGAAGACAGGCTATAAGGAGTGTCACTTGTGTGATCGAGGAGGACATCCTCCGGAACGCTGCTATGAAGTCATTGGCTATCCGGAGGGGTGGGTGCATTATCCGAAGCAAGGCACTTCGAATGGAAGACGTGGTAGAGGAAAAGCTGAAGGCAACAAAGGTGGAAGAGGTCGTGGACATCAACAGTTTGGTTCAAATACTGGTCGGGGACGTGGCAATAATCGAGCAAATGCTGCTCAAGCTGAGCTCGAGAATGGAGAAAACGGACACATGAGTGTGCCCGGACAGGCTAACCTGTCCGGAATAACAGGTGATCAGTTGCAGATGCTGTTCGATTTGCTGAAAAAGGAAAAGGCAAGCACAAGTGAACCTTCGATCGGTAAGAAAACTCATCCTTCATGGATTATTGACACGGGGGCGTCAAATCACATGACCGGTCAGATAAGTATTTTGGAGAATTTACGAACAATACCAAAGTGTCCGGTAGGTCTACCGAACGGAAGCAGTACGATGGCGACTCAGGAAGGATCCATCAGATTTAACGAAGACATGGTTCTTCACGGAGTGTTATATGTGCCCGAAATGACTTGCAACTTGATTTCTGTGTCTCAATTAATTAATCAAGTTGGTTGCAATGTAAATTTCACTAATGATTTGTGTGTTATGCAGGACCGGGCTACGGGGAAGTTGATTGGAGCGGGTGAACAAAAGAACGGACTCTACTACTTTCGGACGATACCCGTGGTGAAAGCTGTGAAGGTCGATGTGGTGGACTTATGGCATCAAAGGTTGGGACATCCTTCGATGCAAGTAACGAAATCTCTTTCAGTCGTAGAAGATAGTGGGAAAGGTAGCTTAGAAGAAAAAGCATGTGATGTATGCCTTAGGGCAAAACAAACTAAAAATGTATTTCCTTCGAGTAATAATAAAGCTGCTGAACCTTTTGATTTAGTTCATTGTGACTTGTGGGGTCCTTATAGAACTGAGTCTTCGTGTGGTGCATCATATTTTTTGACTGTTGTTGATGATTGTTCACGAGGAGTATGGGTTTTCCTGTTAATTGATAAGAAAGAGGTCGGACAAAAATTGAAGGGTTTCTTTGCAATGGTGGAGAGACAATTCAATAAACGGGTTAAGTGCGTTCGGAGTGATAATGGAACCGAATTTGTAAGTCTGAAAGGGTATTTTCTCGAACAAGGGATCTTGTTCCAAACTTCGTGTGTGGGGACACCCCAGCAAAACGGTAGAGTTGAACGGAAACATAGACATATCTTAAACGTGGCACAGGCGCTGCGTTTTCAAGCTAATTTACCAATTGACTTCTGGGGAGAATGTGTGATGACGGCATGTTATTTGCTTAACCGGACACCCACTAAGTTGTTGAATGGGAAGACACCTTACGATATCTTGATGGGTGTGACACCGAATTATGATCATTTGAGGGTGTTCGGTTGCTTATGTTATGCTCGCAATCAAGGACGAACAAGTGACAAGTTTGAAAGTAGGAGTCGTCGATGTGTGTTTTTGGGTTATCCAAATGGGAAGAAAGCATGGAAAATGTATGATTTGGAGACAAAGGAGTTTGTGTTCTCGAGGGATGTGGTGTTTTACGAAAAGGAATTTCCATTCGCCTCCAAGGAGACTGATGCCGAAAAACGGACACAAGATACGACTTCTGTCACCGTTGCATTGGAGGAGGCAGAGGAGAGTGTGCAAGGAAGGGGGGGTGTTGAACCCGAAGTCGTGACTCCGGTGAGTGTTGAACCCGAAGTCGTAACTCCGGTGAGTGAACCCGAAGAGGTGACTCCGGAAGCTGAACCTGCGGCTGTCCCCGACGTTGAACCCGAAGAGTTGGGTCGGGGAAAACGAACTAAGAAAGAGAATACCTTGCTGAGAGACTTTGTTACTAATACGGTCCAAAAGATGAGTCACCGGGTATCGTCCTGCGTTCGAAAGTCTGCTTGTTCATCTGTTTCTCAACAACCCTCTGGTAAGCCCTATCCTCTAGCACACTATGTCAATTGTGATAATTTCTCTTCGAAACATGTGAGTTTTCTTGCAGCTATAACGCAAGGACATGAGCCTACCTCCTATTCGGAGGCGGTAAAAAGTGACAAATGGAGAACAGCCATGGGGGAAGAATTGAAGGCATTGGAAGCGAACAGAACCTGGGAGATAGTTCCCTTGCCTACCGGGAAGAAGGCCCTCGGATGTCGATGGGTGTACAAGATAAAGTACAACTCGGATGGAACTATTGAAAGGTACAAAGCAAGGTTGGTGATTTTTGGAAATCATCAAATCGAAGGGGTTGATTATACGGAGACGTTTGCACCGGTTGCAAAGATGGTGACAGTCCGAGTTTTTCTGGCCGTAGCAGCTGCCAAAAATTGGGAATTGCATCAGATGGATGTGCACAATGCATTTTTACATGGTGATCTTCACGAGGAAGTATATATGAAATTGCCTCCGGGACATCGCATGACGGGGAGAGGAGCTGTGTGTCGCCTTCGAAAATCATTGTATGGTTTAAAACAAGCTCCCCGATGTTGGTTTGCGAAGTTGTCTGCTGCACTTAAGCAATATGGGTTTCGACAATCATATTCGGATTACTCATTGTTTACGATGAAGAAGGGAAATGTGCATTTAAATGTGCTTGTTTATGTGGATGATCTGATTATATCTGGTAATGATTCGAAGGCAATTCGAAGTTTTAAGTTATATCTCTCGAAATGTTTCCATATGAAGGATTTAGGTGCCTTGAAATACTTCTTGGGAGTTGAAGTGGCAAGGGCTCCGAAAGGAATCTTCCTGTGTCAGAGGAAGTATGCATTGGATATCATATCGGAAACAGGCTTGTTGGGGGCAAAACCGGTTGGTACGCCGATAGAACAAAACCATCGCTTGGCACTTGCGTCTGGTCGTTTTATCAAAGATCCTGAACGTTATCGGCGACTGGTTGGAAGATTGATTTACTTGTGTTTTACACGACCGGATTTGTCCTATAGTGTGCATGTGTTGTCGCAATTCATGCAGAGTCCCCGTATTGAACATATGGAAGCGGCACTCAGGGTTGTTCGATATTTGAAAGGCTGTCCGGGACAAGGCATTGTATTTCATTCTCAGTGTGATCTGAGATTGCACGGGTGGTGTGACTCTGATTGGGCAGGCTGTCCGTTGACACGTCGATCGTTAACAGGTTGGTATGTGTCGTTAGGGGACTCACCGATATCTTGGAGAACGAAGAAGCAACAGATCGTGTCGAGGTCCTCCGCTGAGGCAGAATATAGATCGATGACGATGACTGTGTGTGAATTGAAGTGGTTGAAAGGGATTTTATGGAATCTTGGAATTGATCACGATTCTCCGATGAATTTGAAGTGTGACAGTCAAGCTGCGTTACATATTGCTCGGAATCCAGTCTTTCACGAACGCACTAAACATATCGAAGTCGACTGTCATTTTGTTAGGAATGAAATCATCGGAGGAGTCATTCGTCCCATCTATGTGCCTACGACCACGCAACTTGCTGATATTTTTACGAAGGCGCTGGGACGCACCCAGTTCGAATTCTTCCTTAACAAGTTGGGCGTAAGGAACCCTCACGCTCCAACTTGAGGGGGGGTATTGTAAATGTAAATAGATTATTGTAAATAGATTAGTTATGTAAATTGTATAATGGGCCAAGCCCGTTAGGTTTACTTGGTCCCTAAGTTAGGTTTAGGGTTAGGTTCTCTAGGTTTCTTTTGTATAAATAGGGGACTCCCCTCATCAATGAAAGCAAGAGTTTTCACCCAAATATTATTTCTCTCGTGTGAGTGTGTTCGGTTTTACATATATATATATATATATATATATATATATATATCAAGTTTTTAGTTGTTGGCAACAAAAAGATGCATTAAACTCAAGAATGAATTTATAGATCGATAGAGAAGAGGAGTTGAATATGTTGCCAAGTGCGCTCTCTTCCCCTAAAAGTTATCAAAACAACATAGTACTAAACACAATTGTAGATAAATAACTAAAGAAAATGGTACAATAGGAGCCCAAAAGAATAACTTGATATGACAGTACAATCCATTTTTCTGCACAGCCCAACAAAACTTGATTTTAGGTATCTTTAAAAAAACAACTACATCGTTGCGCTTTATACTTTCCAACACCAATGAAAGAAGTTCGCTAGCTGAAAGGCTGAATTTTTAAAGAGGTTACCTTATAAATTCCGTTCAAAAAAATTTAATCTCACTTCCGTTTGGAAAAAATTTAAGCAAAACAGATGAGAGTTGCAATGATAATTTATTTCAAAGCTATTGGCACAATCTACAAAAAATAAAGGCAGAGTGAAATGAATCGAATTACTGTCATATATAAATAAAAGTAGAAAAGATGTACCTATTGAGTTACATTGTCTTACCAAAGGAGAAGTGCACTATTTGATCACCCAATAGACTTCCTTATCAATGTAAAATTTATATGGTTAAGCCTGCAAAAAGTAGATTTATAGTGCAAAAGTTTGATTTGGCTTACATTGAATAATCATCTGCTATTATCAAGAACAATTGGATCAATTAACATCTCATGGTTCCAATAACCACAACAGAACGCTTCAACCCAACAGATTTCTTGAAAATAAACTTTTAGCAACTCCTTCTGCAGTCCTAGCCACTTTCTTTCACCTATCTCAACATGGAAAAAAAAAAACTTGAGTTTTCTATGTTGGAAATTCATATAAATTTCTGGAGGTAAGATTTCAATCTCTATGTGAATATGTTGTTCCAAAATGTGCCATGCTTGGAATCTCTACGGAATCGTTAATTCAAATCATGATGGAGTTTACAATACCTGCATGAAATTTGATTTGAATTCAATGTCCACTTAAAATGATTAATTTATGAATGCCCAAAAAATATAAACGAAGAAAAAACATAAACAAATATAATGAAAAAATAAAGGAAAAAAAAGAACATTAAACCTTCGAAGGCTCCTGTGCATTCACTAACCTAAGTTGACACAATTATGTTTAGAAAATTTGAACAATATCATTTTAATACCTCAAAACATAGGAATGAATAGCATCATGCGGATTATGTTTCCTTCGTTTTTAATTATCGAAAGAATCATTCGTTATTAATCTCGTCTTGATAATATCAACTTCTTACCTATCAATTATCACATTTTCATGTAAGCTTTTCATTAGCTTTTTAACTTAATATCTTTGCCAACTGACATTCATTTAATATAAGTATATATTTAACATTTTGATATGATAAAAGATAGTAATACTTACTTTTCTCATTAATCATTGACATGGTTTAATAAGTACTAATAATAATCAAATGTAAATATAATTTGAAGTCTTATACTAAAACTTACAATTACAGTAATACTTAGAAGTTGTACCGACTAACATAAGAGAACATAATATCTGTTAATACTAACATCAACATTAAGTGAACTTAAAAGAACAAAAAGTGATAATAAGAAAATAATAACTCACCATTTGTTCACTATCTATTATCTGTAATTTTCATCTTCCATTGTTGAATTCTTCGATAATGGTTTTCCTGCCATCAATAAAGACATGAGAACAAATAAATAAACCAATTATCAAAATCAAGACAGAACAAATAAGAAGTGAATAGATATACTATCTATTCATAATCAAATCCAATACCTATAAGATATAGAGCATATAACTCAAAACGCACTTAGACCGAAGAACTAACAAAGTAATTCAATCCAAGCATGATGTGAGACTTGTGCATGGCCTAACTTCATCGAATCATCAATGATTCCCCACGTCTTCACCTCTTTTCCAAAGGTAGAAGTATTGTAAACGATAATGCTTATGATCAATGTAGAAGAATTCTTTTGGAGAAGATTGGATAACTTTTAGAAGGGGATAGGAGAATTTTAGAATGAAACTACTACATTGTGAATAAGAAATTAGTGGGAGAGGTTTTAGGAGGAGTTACTTCTATTATGGGAGTTGTTACTTTAAAAACACGGAAAAAATTAAAACTCCTATCATGAAACTACTGGATTGTGCTTAAGAAATCAGTAGGAGAATTTTTAAGAGCAATTTGTAACTACTTATAGATAACGCTAATTCAAACTTAACCAAGCATAAGAGAAAACAACCACTATTTTCACATTATCGAAAAGAATATCTAACCCTGTCTTGCTAAGATTCTTTGGTAAGTGCTCTTATTTGGACTTTGTAACGTGGATAAACCCCTCCATAGTGCAATTTATAAATAGTTGTACGACTGCTGAAAGATTGAAGCATTTCATATCTCACTAAAAAGCAAGATTAAATCTAACAAAGAAAATCCTTTTAGGACTGAACAATAACATTTTTTGTAAATTCAGAAGGTAAAAGCAATATTAACGCAGTGTATTTTCTTCGGTGCAGTTATTGAAGTAAATCAGAGAAAAAGGGAGTCCGACTCAGTTTTTGTTCTTACATACGAAAAAGAATAGTTCACGTAGCAAAAAATAAGGAGAAGGTACCACCCATAAGAAAACTGATTCATGCCACTTTTATTTAACTGTGTATAGTAGTTATATTTTGAGTAACTTCTTTTGGATAATGATAATAATAATGTTAAAAGACCAAAAATAAAAGTAGTTATCTACATTAAATACAAATTTTAAAAGCACGACTTTATTCGTTAAAAAAAATCTTAATTACATGCTTCATAGATCAGGTTCCTATTTTACAAGCAGACATACTGTTGGAATATAGTCAATTCATGTGCTCCATTATTTGAATTTAATTTGGAATTATCTATATCCATATCATAATTTGGTCTTATCTTTTTTTTTTTCATGGGAGAACTTATAGGATGACTCTAAAGTAGGTGGGCAAAACTATTCAACCGTAAGGAAGCAATTTTCCACCATTGAAAACCATGATTCGTTCTTATTTTTTTCTTTAATTTAAATTTTAAAACTAAAACACATCAAATTTTACAAACTAATTCTCAATTACTAACTAATTCGCCTAATTTAAAATTTGTCCTAAAAACTAACACATGACTTTTTCTTGACATGCCACTTGGTTAATTATTAATGGCTACTCCATGCCTTTTAATAATATATAGATGTTAAGTCCATGTTTAATTGGTTGCAATTTTGCACTTTCCAAAATATATAATATTTATTATTATTTTATGTGAGATAGTATGTGGAATAAAAACGTTAGCAATAAATATATTAAAATTCTAAAACGATAGAAAAAATAAATTTTTATTTGTCTAAAGAACAAAAGTGTTTTAATATCAAATTTTGTATATTAGTTTGTAATATATCAATAATTCAACAAAAAATAATCTTTATATTACAAGCCCTATATTATTCATCTACGCATAACTAAATCATGCATTGATAATCTTTAGATGATATTAATCCCTATGTAACTTGTCTTTAAATCAACAACCCCTTAGAGTTCACCGTTTGCAAAGTTTTAGAAGCATAGCCACAATTTCTCAAAACTTTAGAAACTTCATGGATTTGAGTTCAAAATTTTAGGGAAAAATATTATGGAATTTGAAGTGAAAAATGCTGAATTTCGGAAGAAAAAAATCATAGCAATTGAGAATCCAATGATTGATTACCTAAAACTCAGGATCTTTCACTTCAAACTGCAATAAAAAATATTCGACATTGATACGTGGTGGTTGTTTACCTAAAACTTTGTAAACGTCAGTATTCGTCGATTAACGCTCTAAAAAATGACTTACCAATCTGAAATTCCACCACACTTTTGAGCTCAAATCCGAAAGCTTCAGAACCTACGAAGCTGCTTCTCAATTCCCTATGATTATCAGGCCATCCTATTCCTAATGGCCCTTGTAACGAGCACACTTTAGAAAAAATAACGTGTGGTGTAACTTTAGCGACTTTATTTACGAAACGTAAAGTATTTTTATTACTTTACCAAAAATGATGACATGTATAAAAGTTGTTACAAAAAATAGTAAATTAAAAACATGAAAAATGTAGGTAAAATATAATCTCTAACCTTAATATTTCCTTTCTCTCTCTCTCTCACACACACACACACACTTACCCTCCCTCTTTCCTCCGACCGTTGACCCCCTCTACATCCCCTTCTCCTAGGCGACAACACCTTTCCATCCCCTCATCCGAATCGTCGCAACTAAGCACCATAGATCCAACGAGCACCATATCTGAATTTCTCTTCTCCAAATTTGATTTTGTTGTTGGCAAGCACCATAGATTCAATGGGCACCAGATACGATTTCATCTTCCACTAGCATTTTCTCTACTGGTTTCGTCTTTTCCGATGCTTTGTCTTGTCTGGTGTTTCGTCTTCTCAGCCTTTATACACTTCGTTTTTCGACGGCCTTTTGTTGCTGCTTTTATTTTCTCCCGGTGCTTTCCCTTTGTTTCGAAATTGCATATCAACATGTATGTTAATGGTGCTTCTCCAAATCTAAAGTGTTTCAAAGTGTATTGCAACTATATGTCATGTGTTTTCTAGATTTAAAGAGTTCCAAAGTACATTGCAATTGTATATCATGTATTTCTCCATATCATAAGAGTTTCAAAGTGTATCGCAACATATGTCATGTGTATTTGGATGTATAATTTTTATGTATCGCTTATGTATATCTTGTGTATCGATTGTGTGTAAAAAGTATCTCAAGTGTATTTATGTACAAAAAATCTATATTTGTAGTTCTTTTTATTTTATGGTGGTTATGATGGTGATTATGGTGCTTTGGTTGTGGTTTAAAGGTGTGAGGATTGTATGTCCACTATTTTTTTATTTTATATGTAAAGTGATACATTGTATACACTATATATAATGGACATATGGTACAGATACAACAGAAAAATAAGTGACATACATCAATTAATTAACTGTATGTCTTGTGTATCTCCATTGTATGTCTAGTGTATCACTTTACATACAATGGAGATACACTCGGCATACACGTATATACTATTTTTAAAAAATCATATAGAAGAACATCGTCGTTGACCAGTTACCAGAGACAGTGGCGGTAGATGGCAGCGAGTGACTGGGGAGGCGCTAGGGTGGCTGGGAGGTGGCATGGGGTTGGTGGGGGGTCTAGGTGTTTTTTTTTTTACCTGCTATGATATTGCTATGATTTGAAAATGAAATGGTATTGCTAATTTTATGTAAAATAGCTTCTAACATTGCATAGTTATGTAAATGCAAAAAAATTCACCACATGCCCTCCATATGGAGTGGTTTTAAAAAATTGCCCGCACTAAGGAATGTTTTAGCAAAATTCCCTTATTTAGTCCGAAGCCAAGACTCAAGGCAAAAATTTTACAAGTCTTGGAAATTGGCTAGACTTCAAGGGCAAATGTTGTTTTGCCAATAATTCAAGTTATATGGCGAAAATGTAGGAAAAACTGGAAGGGGTAAGTCTTGGCAATTACAACGAAGTGCGGCAAGTGTTGCCTTTTGCCAACACTTGCCGTTCAAGTGTTGGCAAATCGAGTAGGGGTCAATGGAAAGTCTTGCCCTTTTGTCAAGAGTTACGGCCAAGTGCGGCAAGTATTGCTTATTGCCGATACTTGAAGGGATAAGTGTTGAAAAGTGAAAATATATAATGGTAAGTCTTGACCCCGAATTTTTTTTCCTTAAATCTTAGTAGGGCATTTTTGCAAACCATCTGTTAGCGCGGGCAAAAATACAAACCATTGCTTCCCGTGTCATATTTTTGCATGCTGACCATATTTTCATAATATTTACAAAACTATGACACCAAAGCAACTGGTTTGCCTTTTTGACCGCTGTAGTAGTGTTTAGCAAAAATGACATCCCTAAGTTTCTTGAATAAATTCCGGATGAAAATACCCCTATGAATCTTATAATGACGCATGTATCCTCGCCCTCTCTTTCTTGTAAGTACTGCCTAAGAGGCAACACTTTTCTTTTACCCCTCCCCCCGCTTTCTTGAATCTCTTCTCACATTTTTTAAGATAACTCGAAGTGTTGCCTAGGCAACACTTGCCGCTGAAATTCTTGCCTAGGCAAAATTTTCCATTGAAAAATTCTTGCCTAAGCAACACTTTCCCTTTGACCTCTCCAAGTTCTTTCAAATAGGTTAAAGTGTTGCCTATAGATGAAGCGGATACCATTTTGCTAAAATTATCTTAAACAGGGATAAAATCTCCAAACTAGTCAATTTTGGGGACACCGAGTGAATTTTTTGCAGGTTTTGCGTGTGATTCACATAAATAGGATAGTCCTGGCATCCTGTCAAAAATTTGGCCATCGAAAGAAAACTATTATAATTTTGACCCTTATAAGAAAGCTGGCAATCCAAGAAGCTCCCTCGGGTGACTTGGAACTTTTCCGGGGGGGAGGGCGCCAAAAATATAATACTTTTGTTACAGGAGACAAAACCGCAATAAAATGTCAGATTTGTCTATTTTGCACAAAATCTTTTTTTTTCTAAAAAATGAACCTGAATAGCTGATTGCTTAAATAAAATAATCGAGAGGTGTATGTATGTGTGTGTGTATATATATATAATGTGTATATAATCATGTATAATCAGAATAATCTATATATTTACTGACTAGAGGCTGTAAAGTGAATTCTTTCCATTATCTTTGCAAAAAATTATTTTTTCTATCAATTATGTGAAACTCACTGATTGGCTAACTTGACGATAGTATATGGCCCACAAGTGGAAGAAAGAAACTATTTCTATAAAAGTAATATACAAAATTTATCAGTCTAGCTTTAACATACATTTACATTTAGTTTACCATCAATTGTTTAAACTTTATCGTTCCTAAGCGGTAAAAAAAGAAATCATAACCTACTGTTCTCGTAACACTATTAACACTTAAAATGTAAGTTATGAAAAAATTATGATTAATATTATGACCTCCTAATCATTCTTGTATTTCCTAAAATACGATTTCAGGTTTTACAATTAAATTAATATTTATTTGAGCCACAAGCGACCGTTTTGTATCAAAATTCAATCGATTTATGGCTAAGCTGATGTCTATAAATCAAACCGTTCAGAGTTATCAAGTGCTTATGCCTAAAATTGGACGTCTAGGTTAAACACTTAAATTTATTAATGGGTCACAAGCAATACAGTAAAATACGACGGAAAAGTAAGTAAATAGAGAAAAAAATAATAGACAAAAAAGTAAAGAGTTTTATTCCTTGAGAATAGCCAGATTCAGTGGTGAATCGCTTGATGTACAATACAATGTAAGGAGGAGTATTTATTGCAGAGCTTACTCGGTCCTAATTATGGTAAAATACAAAGACTAATGAGACTCATGGGCCTATAAACTCAAGGCGGTGGTATATACGAAACCCTAACTAGGAGATTGTACTCCTAAAGCAGCGGGATGTATGCCTTGCGTTTTACACCCGTACCGCCTGAACGGTCGTAACTCGTAGAACATGCATGTATCCTCTATGTCTTGTGACTTGTAGAACAAGTCTAATCTTGCCAACTGGACTCGTATCCCCGTAACAATATGTGGCATATTTTTTCTCACACAGTCAGTCCCCCCCCCCCACTTGCTGAGTACTGACACAAGCAGTCAGGTAATGAAAGTGGTGTGAAAGATATCTCACTGACTCCTTGAAACTCGTAGTCTCTTTGACCAAGAATGATGCTGATTTATTCGAGAACTCTGTGTGTCTTCATCTGATCGGTTGATGTCGATTACATGTACCTTTTCAAGAATACTTTTTGTTGCGCCGAATTTTTTCATATCTTAAGCCATAATTACGTTTGACCATTGCATGATCCGTTCTTATCTCTTCCAGCTTATAAATAGGAGCTTCGTGATAGTGGTAGAATCACAAATCCTCTTCAGAGAAATACTTAATCTTCTTCATAGTTCCTTATGAAAGAATGACTCTTCTATCTTAAAAAATATTTGTCTTTGATCCTGGTTTGATAATCCCATAAAAACTCCTTTATTCTGAACGGATGATGCATGAGAAAATTGTAAGGAAAAAGACTATCTGCAGTTTTGTTTTTCTTTTCCTCCATTCGTAATTGGATGAATGGAGTCCCTCGAGTCATGAAGTTTGATCAGAATTCTAATGATGTTCTTCGCAATGTTTTCACTGATTACTGTGTGTTCTTATTCTAACACAGAGGTTGCTATGGTATTTCTCTTGGAATACGGGGTGAGGATGCTTGGCCTTTTCAGTTGTCATTGGGCTTCTCCGCCAGGATGTTTCCGGCGTTTGGGTAGCTCCTTTGACAGTATAAGGTTGAAGCCTATGCACTTAGCTCCTTTTCATGGCAGGCGAGAGGATACAACCTTGTATCATCAGTGGGTTAGTGAGTCGCCAAGCTCTAACTCTGCTCGTGGTTCGAGGTCATCTTTTAGTTCGGCCGAACTGCCATTGCAACGTCTCATCGACCGCTTGCTATGGGATAACTAAGGGAGGAGGCTCCTTTTTGTAGGTTCCTAGATCAAGCTTCCATGTCTTCGATGAACTCCCAATTGCGCTCGAAGACCTTTCGGGCAGTACACTCCCGTTTGGCTAGCGGGGGTCGAAGCAGATCTTCTAGTTTCTCTTCGGGTTCTGCGGATGAGATGGAGGAAGGCCGCGTCCGTAATCAGACGCTTCCGAGGACCCTTGATTTGATCAAGTATACGGGCTTCGGTTGTATCAACGACCGAGTACCTCGAAGAAATTCTCGGACAGATATATCTCCGGCCGCCAAAAAGAGCTCCGAACTGCTTTACAGCTTGTAGCTACAATCCATACGGAGGATCTTCAGCCGTGCAGATCCTAAGAAGCTTATAATTTTTAGCCTTCCATTTCCTTTTTTTTTTTTTTTGAAAATTGTTATGAACAATGTTGTATTCAGGAAGAACTAATTGTATATTATGAGCCTACAGGCTGTTTGTTATTGGATAAAAATTTACCGAGCCTTGGCGCCAGGGCTCGAGGCGTGGTTTGATTGGGTCTTCAGAAGACAACCTCTCGAAGAAGCTCACTTGGTTCTCGAGGCTAGACGCCTTGAGCAAAGAATAAATCTTGGCTAAGAGTTATCACTCGGGCCGACTGAAGGGTAACCGTCACAGGGCAAGTAGTTTACCCCTCAGAGAGGGTTTACTCTTTGACAGATAGGTTTTTGCCTTCTGTAACTGACGACCGTTACATGAACATTTAAGAGGAAGATCATGGACTGACTATGATTAAACGTGGTATAATGGCCATTAAGTGTATTTATTGTTCCTTCATCCTTGTAGACTATAAATAGATGTTATGTAATCAAGGAAATTCATTCAGAAATACATCACAAACACTTATTTTTTGTCTCTTAGCTACTATTCAAGTTTCTTTGCTGTATTTCTTGTTATCTCACGACTTTGGTGCAAATACTTGTTAGTTAACCCAAAACAAATTCGATTTATTGTCCTAATCGGATTTAGATCAATGTAAATTGGTGCAGTCTATGGGGAACTGGCAATATATTTGTTCCAAAGTCATTTTCTTAGCTTACATATCTTCTGTGTCAATTTTATTCAATGGCAGATAAAATTAACAACTCCAATTACACAACGGTCCAAACTTCCGACCCGGCTACTGGCGTTACTTCGTCAGGTGGTAGAGCACCAATTCAACCAACCGGTGTAGTGCCACCAACTGGCTTAACTCCACCAACCGGCTTAACTCTACCAGCTGGTCTAACTCCACCAATCGGTTTAACTCCCGCAAGTGGGAATATTCCACCACCGATCGATCCTTCTTCATTAGATTCGAGTGACCCTTTCCAAATATATGTAATGGCCACTCTGCATCGGCTTCAAGAGCAATTTGTTGCTCTCTCTGGAAATGGGAGAAGTTCAACAAATTCCACCGAGGTTCCACATATCACTCTTAATGGAAGCATCCCGAACGTTGTTCCTATGGGCGAAAAAACAGGAGGACTTCCAAATGAAGCCGCATCTGGAGGCTCGGGGTCCGCCCCATTAGACACTCAACCCTTTGGGGCAACCAAAATGGTGGCTGACACTAGCGTCCTTTCAGATTTTGAGAAATAGAAAAAACATTTCAAGGCTAGCATGGAAAAGTGGCTCGAGAACCTCCCTGGAGTCAGAAAGCCTCAGCGAGTGTTAGATATCGAAAAATGCAGATAACAAATCTTCAAGCCCGAGGCTTCTACTTCTTCCATTCCCAAACACTTTAAGTTTCAAATCTTGAAGAAATACGATGGGACAACCGACCCCGTTGATCACATAACTGAATATATGGTTATGGTCAAGAGCAACGGCTTGATCCCGCTGGAAAGGGAGTCCATGTTTCTTAAGAATTTTGCTGATACCCTCGAAAAATGATCGTTGTGTTGGTACATGCACCTCCCCTCCGAGTGAATATCAAACTTCGAGGAATTTGCCGATATATTTATTAAAGCTCATATTGGAGCCCAGAAAATCCTCAAGCAAAGGGAGGATATCTTCGAGGTTAAGCAAAAATACCTCGAGCCAATCAAGGACTTCCTCAAACGATTTCATGCTGAAAAGATGGATCTGCCAAAAATGGATGACAATTTGGTTGTCATGGCTTTTGAAAGAAACACAAATGTGAGCAATTCCGAGGCTGCTGCTGAATTGAAGAAGGAGCTCCAGTAGCATGAAACCAGACTTGGGATGAATTGCACGACAAGGCTACTACAAAAATTAGGCTCGAGAAGGCTGAATAGAGGATGACACGCCCGTATAATTCATACCGAGGTCATTCAGAGTCCTCTCGACGAGCCGATGCGCCGTGAGGGAACTCTAAAGGATGATAAGAGCCTTATAATTCACAGAGGCAGCATGCGAGCCAATGCCTCGGAGGGCAACGACATTTAAGTCAAAGGTTTGAGGGGAGAGTCAGCACGAATGCTAACCAAAAGAACTCATCAGGACCATCCTTGGTGTCCAAGGATAAAGACTTGCCCCGAATCCCTGATTATAATTTTAACGTTTCCACCTCTGAGTTGGTTAATGCTATAAAAAGGATGACGGATCAAGGTGTAAGGTTGCCGAGGGACATGAGAACACCCCCCGGGAAAGAGATCAGACTCAACATTATGAGTTTTATATGGATTATGGGCATGCCACCGAGGACTGCAAAGCATTTCACCTCGAGGCGGCTCATCTTCTCAAGAAGGGCTTGTTAGGAGAGTATCTCACTAATAAGGGGAAGCAGAATTTTGCTAAGACTAGGGGAGGGGGGCAACAACTTAGGTAGTCGTTTCGACAATTAGGGCCTCAATTTGTGTGCCGATAATTTTAAAATCTTCGTAAGGTCCATTAGGACCTGTCTGTAAAATTTGAGCTAAATCAGACTTTGTTTGATACGTATCGGAAGAAGATTTCAGTTTTTATTGTAGATAAATATTAAAAAGAGGTTTTCGAGCTCAATTTTGGCGAATGAGCTCCAATTCAAAATTCGAAAGTACCGTTAGGTTCGTATGATTATTTGTGACATGTGTGAATTTTGAAGTGAATTTCGAGGTTGTTCGGCTGATTTCGGCTAAAATTCCGAAAATCAATAATTTGATCTTTTCCCTTTTAATTTGCATCTTGAGTTTCGGGAATCCGATTTGAGATCCGCCTTAGTGAGTATGTTGCATATATTTTGTACAACTTGTATGCGAAATTTGGGATTATTTCAAATTTCGTACGGTTCTATTTTAATTGTCGCCAAGAAAACAAAAAGAAAAGAAAATTAAAGAAAATAAAATGAAAAGAGAAAAAGAAAGAAAGAAATGAATGGCGGTGGGTCCTTAGCGACGAGCAGAACATTGAAACATTGGAAATCATAAAGAGAAACGAGAACAGTGAAGAGAAAACGCAGTGAGGTAAAAAAATACCAGAAAATGAGAAAAAAGTCGGAGAAAGATAGAATTTTAACCCCGAAACATTCAGATAATGATCTTAATGCATTATTTTAGTTTATTACGTGTGTTTGAATATATTTTGACGGTAAAAATTGGGATATTAGACATCGTTTTAATAAGTTTAACTGATAGTTTAAAGGGTCAATTGGACCCCGATAATGGAATTGATTATATATTCGTACTCAGTAAGTTATGAGCAATATATAAATAAAATTTATTTAGGGTTTGGTTATGTGACTTTGAACCCTGTACATAGGCCTGGCCTACGTATTGCGTATGCTAATAGGGTATCAGGTTCCTAACCAGATTGTCCTAAGATGTGAGGAATGAAGCCTTTAACCTAATTTGATATATTTTCTGCTTATTGAATAAGCAGGATCGTTTGGCAGTGAATCCAAAGGATAAAACAGTTTTTGAGTAGCAATTTGAAATAAGGTAAGTGTTTGTATCCATTTCTTTGGAGACCCTTGGCCTCGTGGATAATCTACCACGTGTTCCTTACGTGTGTAGCTGCCGATAGACGTACTCATTACGCCTTAGCTTTGGGTTTACATTATATATTATATGTTATGTCATGTTATTGGTGTTGCATTGAGGATCTGAGCATTGTACTTTGGCTGTGAGTTGGCATATACTTTCTGGTTGTCGATGAGAGTCTCGCGCTGGTGATGGGTTATTATTGCATCATGTTGCATTCATATGCATTATGTTGCATTCATATGCATTCCGTTGCATACATATTAAGTGCAGGATGACTCCGCCCCAGGAACAGGAGGATTCCGCTCCATTGCATACATATTGGGTTCAGGAGTATTCTGCCCCAGGAGAGTGCAGGAGTATTCTGCCTCTGATTTATATCATATCGGGTGCAGGAGTATTCCACCCCAGGAGTAGGTATATTCTGCTCTTATGTCAGATACTGAGTGCAGGAGTATTCCGCCTCAGCTTTACATTATATTGGGTGCAGGGGTATTCCGCCCCAGTAGAGTGCAGGAGTATTCCGCCTCTGATTCATATTATATTGGGTGCAGGAGTATTTCGCTCCAAGAGAGTGCAGGAGTATACCGCCTCTGGTTCATATCATATCGGGTGCAGGAGTATTCCACCCCAGGAACAGGAGTATTCCGCTCCAGTTGGTTACTATATTGCATTCCCCTCGAAAGCAGGAGTATTCCGCTTCAAGACGGGATTACGGGCACATGTGACCCCATTGCATCATACTGCATTCATCCCATTTCATTGCACCGCATGCTGACTATTGTGTGACTATCATGGTGTGTTTTTATGTATGCGGTATGTATATCATGTTGTGGGCATATTTTAGTTTGCCTATATATATTTCTGGCTCGTATACTGGGTTGCACACCGCGACAATATAAATATATGGATCGGGTTGCACGCCGCAACAGTATAAATGTATAGATCGGGTTGCACGCCGCAACAATATAAATATATGGATCGGGTTGCACGCCGCAGCAGTATAAATGTATGGATTGGGTTGCACGCCGCAACGGTATAAACATGTGGATCGGATTGCACGCCGCACTATTATAAACATATGGATTGGGTTGCACTCCGCAACAATATTTGCATATAATAAGATGTATTTCTGATTGTTGATATGTTCGGGATACCTATATGTTCTGTCTATCTTATGTTCCTGGTTGTTCATGAGTTTTTGGTTCTATACGTATCTCCAATTATTATCTGGCTCTGCCTTTTTATAGTTTAAATAAGATGGATTTGGTTTACCTATTTTTCTTCTCCCTGGCTAGCTATCCTATTCTTTGAGGTGGCTAGTCAGCCCCACTTATTAAGTCTTTTTGACTCACCCTTGTTTGTTGTTTGTTTTTGTCTATCTATTTCGGTTTGGCAGGTTCGCTCCAGGATTAAGTTCGCCACATTGTGAAGGAGCGAAGACGACTTCAGCTGTTAGGGTGAGCCAGCTTTTATTCCGGATGCCCACCAGTTTTATATTTATTATTTCAGTTGCATTTTGCTCCCTTCAGGAGGTATTTGTCTTCTTCTGTGCTCTTAGATGTCTAGTTTGTATAGTCCTAAACCTAGTATGTTGGATAATCAGCTGTAATTTCTTTTATACAGCTTAGAGGTATCAGTACGTCTGTGCGTTTTCTAAGTCTTGTTCTTATTTATGAATTGAATTATATTTATTTTCCTAATTTAATTGGTAAGGGTTCACCCGACGGTCTAGGAGAGGATGTCGGGTGCCCGCACGACCTAGCTGAATTTCGGGTCAAGTCAGCCGCGGAGGGCGCAGTTTCCTAAAAGAGTTGTGAATGTTATAACTAGGGATCAGAGGTAAATGGTGTCAACTTTGCTGCTGCGAAGAAATTCGCAAAACTTTCAATCACCATGGAGAAAAGGACTCGAGCTAGTGGGTCGGAGAGTGAAATAGTTTTTGATGCAGAAGATTGTGATAGGATGATATTTCCCCATCATGATGCCCTAGTGATCATGCTGAGGATTAATGGTTGTGATGTTAACCGAGTCTTGATAGATCCTGGCAGCTCGGTAAATATCATCTATTATGGGGCTGTTAAGAAGATGTGGTTGAAGGACCTCGTCGTCCCGAAGGCAACCATACTGACATGATTCAACAATTCCACAGAGAAGACACTAGGAGAGATTACTCTTACTACAACTGCCAAATGGGTTGATAAGAAAACTATTTTTCAAGTGATGACCGAGGATATGGTTTATAATGTTATCCTCGGAAGGCCCTAGATTCATGAGATAGAAGTTGTTCCATCTACCTTGCATCAAGTCATTAAATTCCAAACCCCATGGGGAATTCGTGTCATCCGAAGTGACCAACGAATAGCTCGCGAATGCTATTTGGTTGCATTAAAAAGTGGGGTCGCCCCAGTTGGGCCGTCCAAATAGCAATTACTTAGCCTAGGGCCCAATGAGGAGGAGAACTCTGTTCTTGAAGTAAACTCTCAATTAGAAGTGGAAAAGGTCCTGACATTCATACAGGAACCTCAGGGACCATTGTTTCTGACATTGAGGTACGTTATCCGTCGTCAAGCATAATCGTTCACCTACGGCATCGAGCTGACAATGCTCCAATGCTTGGGTCAAATGATACTGACCCCTCATTTTTCTTTGCTTGACCTTTTCAGGAAGCGGAGGGAACGATACACAGTGCTCGGGTCTTTATTCTTTACACCCGACCACTGGGGGGTGCAAGGGGAGTTACTCCATAACTGGGGACTTCGAACGAAGCCCGAAGACTAGCTATCCATACACCGGGGACTGTTCCCTTCAGAGTTAGCCTAGTTATTCGTCGTAAACACCGAGGGTGGCTTTTGTAATACGAATTTGCCTAAGTCTCATCATGACTAGGTTATATGTAAATCGGGTCGAATTTCGTCAACGGAATAAAACCTGATTCAGTCTCTTTTGTATCTAATGTATGAAGTCTGTTTTTATTTTTAAGCCTCGGCTCGTGATCGACACGTCGTTCTAAGCTAGCTTTATCTTAAGTAACATTTATCTATGTCTTGCAAGCAAACACTCAAGTGATATGTCAAAAGCTTTAAATATAAAGTGAAGACTAATGCTTAAAACATTCAGAGTTCATTAATAAAAGTCTCCTGGGCCAGCATAAAAATATTTACAAGACAACGGCTCGAAGGCCTAAGCAAAAAAAAGAAAAAAAAATACTGGCGAGGTGTCACTCATCAGTCTCGTCTTCACTAAAAGTTGAAGGCTCAGAACGTTCGTTCTCTTCATCTTCATCGCTCGAGCTTTTGCTCGATGGAAGCTTGTGCAAGAAGCTTAAGCCTTGGCAATACCATATTTTGCCTTGGCTTTTTCTTCATCCAAGTTCACTCCAGCCTTGCACTATTTGTGGGTCTTCAGCTTGGTCTGAATAATAGCCTAGTTTCTGTCAACACGGGCCCTAATATCACTGGACTTCAGTTTAGCCTTGAACATGAACTTAAGCTCAGATGAAGAAGCGGCTACTTCGCCCCGAAGTGTCTAAACTTCTTCCTCGAGGGCTTGGGTCTTGGCCTCGAGCTCATTCGCCTTTAACAAGAATTCCCCCGACTTGTTTTAAAGCTGTCCGATTAAATCATTGGTTATCGCATTCGCCGCATCAATTTTCCTTTGACTTTCAGCTTGGAGGATTTCTTCTTGAGTCCCTTTTTCGGCTTCAAGTTTGGCTATGATCTCATGAGACTTGGTTAGCTCGAGGTCTGACTCATCAGCTACTTTGTGGGCTCGGTCCAGGTCGATTTCAGAATTGAGCAAGTGTTTTCAAAGCTCAGAAACTTTGGCTTAAAGACCAGCCTTTATACGATCCCATTGTTCCCCTACTTTTCTAAGATTTACCGCTCGGTGAGCTTCAATCTCAGCCTCCTTCATGGTATAAACATAGCTCTGCAGACAAGGTGAAAAGGGTTATAAAGAAACAAAGGTAACTGAGGATGAAAGGATTTAAAGCAATAAGAGATTACATGAACTGCGTGCTAAACTGCGTAGGCCATCAAGTCATCGATGGGAAAAACCTTGAGGCATTACCGCTCTAATAATCTGAGCAAGCCCCTAAGACTGATAGGAATGGTCACTGTGTCATCCAGCATGCATAGATCAAGGCGGATTCCAATCATTCTAGGGTTCGTCTTGGAAAGCCAAGGGGTTATCAGGTTGGGAGGCAGCCCAAGTAGGATCATCAATCGCTCTCTCCTCAGCTCGGGCAGGATCAATAGTTGTTCTCTCCTCGGTGGGAAGGCTTTTAGCCACCTTGGCCTTACCCTTAGCCTTTTCAACTGCTCGTTTTGGTTCTTCAAGGTTAATTACCTCGACTTTATCACGAGCATAATCGTCCACAGGCTCGTCAATCAGGCCTCGTCGAGGAGCCCCAAATGATTCTGCCTAAGGACGTTTGGCTTTGGAAGGGTTAGTTGGTGTTTCCTTCCTTCTTTTTGAACCTGAACAGGTAAGGGGGTCATTGAAGGGAAAAGAAAAAGAATAAATGAATAGCCGAGGATTCTAACCTCTTGAAGTCTCGCGACTGGGAGACTTCTTTGAAGCTTTGGCTTTAGTGAGGACCTCAACTGAGTCCTCCAAGTCTTTCAAATTGTCCCCAACCTCGGGGACTTCAAGTCCTTTCTCTCTTCCTTCTTCTTTTTCTCCTTCTTCTTCCCTTTCTTTTCTTCTTCCTCCGACTCGCCAGCTGCCCTGTTGGGGAAGCCTGCAAAATAAAGGGGCAAAGTAAGGGCAAGTCTTTGAGCCAGGAAGAAAATAGCATAATGCACACTTACCGTGTCGTTTTCACGACCGCTTATTCTCATCCAATGTCGCCAAGATTATCCACGATCTCTCTGGCCTTGGCTTGGCGTCGATAATCACCTGGACCCAAGCAGTCAAACCCTTCAAAGAGTTGATTAGAAGTTTTTCCGCTGAAATATGAAAGACTAATTAAAGCTTGAATAATTATGGAGATGAAAAGGAAAAGACCATGGTTCTGCTACTTACGAGTTCTATTCCACGCCTCGGGGAACCCAGCCTCGATAGAAATAAGAGCAGTTGGAATGAGAGCGAACCGATCACACCAGTTGCAATCCTTGGTGTCATCACCCTTCGTGATTAAAGAAAATTTGCCTCGTTTGTTCAATTGAACAACTCCATCCTTGTGCATAGTAGGATAGAAGAGGGAAATCAGATGATCAAAAGAAAAAAGGGACTTTAGCTCGTTGACTTAAGAAGTCAAGACACTGAATAACCCTCCAAAATCCAGGACCTAGCTGGGCTAAGCACAACTTGTGGGTTCGGAAAAAGGTGTCAGCTATATGATGAATGAGGAGGGTAAAACCTATTGCGAAAGGATAAGTATAAATAAAGGAGAGCCCGACAACTCTACCGCAAGTGCGATTCTCCTGGACAGGAACAACAATTTGGACCTCGGGGACCCAATTGCAATCCTCCCGAACCAAATCGATGTGAGCTTGTGTAATTAAGCTCGGTGAAAGTTGACCGCGCACATTTCTATTCTTCTCGAGGTCAGGAGCGGTATGTTTTTGTAATCTAAAATCTTTACCGGGGTAATATTTCGAGGGGATCACTTGATGAGGTTTGAGTTCTCCGGTGTAAGTTTTATTCTTGGGTTTTGACGCTTTCACGATTTCTGCTTCATCGACGTCGTCATCCGCAACTTTCTCAGTCGCAACTTCGTTGTCCTCAGCGGATACTCCCTCTCAATTGGTGGTATCACGACGGTCACCTGAATGAGAGGTGACTTCATTATCGCCTTCTTTCGGCGAAACAACTTTCAGCGGAACGTGCACGTTCACTAGCTCATCACCCATTATCATGGTGTTGTTATCAATGGTTACTTCTTCTAATTGTCCAGAGGAATTTTGGACGGAGTGAGTAGAAGATATGGTGGAAAGATCTTGTCAAAGAGAAAGTATGAATTGCAAAAGGATTTTTACTGTTGATCAGAAGATTAGAAGTAGTGAAAATGGCGGATTAGTTGGCTAATTTATAGGAGAAGAATTTCTCAAGTGCCCTAAGGTTGTCATCATTATGTTTACATAGGGAAAGTAAAACGAAGGGTCTCCACCGCTCAAAAGACCTCGCGTGCAGTGAATGTGATGTTAAAGAGACGTTACCTTTTCAAATTCCTTGGCGGATAATTTGCCACGTCGCTTTCCCGCTGAATTCATTCCACCCCTCGAGAATGTTGAAGAGACGATTACCTTTTCAAATTCCTTGACGGATAATTTGCCACGTCGCTTTCCCGCCGAATTCATTCCACTCCTCGAGAAATCCTGGAAATTACTCAAGGGGTGGGGGACTATCTGTATTGAGTGAAAATTTATCGAGCCTCAGCGACAGGCTTGAGGCGTGGTTTGGTTAGGTCTTTAGAAAACAACCTCTTGAAGAATCTTGCTTGGTTCCCGAGGCTAGATGCCTCGGGCAAAGAATAAATATTGGCTAAGAGTTATCGCTCGGGCCGACTAAAGGGTAATCGTCACAGGGCAAGCAGTTTATCCCTCAGAGAGGGTTTACTCTTTGGCAGATAGGTTTTTGCCTTCTGTAACTGTCGACCGTTACATGAACATTTAAGAGGAAGATCATGGGCTGACCATGATTGAACGTGGTATACTGGCCATTAAGTAAATTTATTATTCCTTCATCCTTGTAGACTATAAATATATGTTATGTAATCAAGGAAATTCATTCAGAAATATATCACACACACTTAATTTTTGTCTCTTAGCTACTATTCAAGTTTCTTTGCGGTATTTCTCGTTATCTCACGACTTTGATACAAACAATTGTTAGTTAACCCAAAACAAATTCGATTTATTGTCCTAATCAGATTTAGGCCAACACAAATTGGTGCAGTCTGTGGGGAACTGGCAATAATATTTGTTCCAAAGTCACTTTCTTAGCTTACATATCTTCTGTGTCAATTTTATTCAATGGAAGATAACATTAGCAACTCCAATGACACAACGGTCCAAACTCCCGACCTGGCTACTGGCGTTACTTCGTCAGGTGGTAGAGCACCAATTCAACCAACCGTGTAGTGCCACCAACTGGCTTAACTCCACCAACTGGCTTAACTCTACCAGCTGGTCTAACTCCACCAGTTGGTTTAACTCCCGCAAGTGGGAATATTCCACCACCGATCGATCCCTCTTCATCATATTCAAGTGACCCTTTCCAAATATATATAATGGCCACTCTGCAGCGGCTTCAAGAACAATTTGTTGCTCTCTCTAGAAATGGGAGAAGTTTAACAAATCCCACCGAGGTTCCACATGTCACTCTTAATGGAAGCATCCTGAACGTTGTTCCTATGGGCGAAAAAACAGGAGGACTTCCAAATGGAGCCGCATCTGGAGGCTCGGGGTCTGCTCCATTAGGCACTCAACCCTTCGGGGCATCCCCAATGGTGAAAAATGGAAAAAATATTTCGAGGCCAACATGGAAAAGCGGCTCGAGAACGTCCCTGGGGTCAGAAAGCCTCAGCGAGTGTTAGATATCAAAAAATAAAAACAGCAACTTTTCAAGCCCGAGGCTTCTCCTTCTCCCATTCCCAAACACTTTAAGTTTCAAATCTGTAAGAAATACGATGGGACAACCGATTGACCCCGTTGGAAAGGGAGTCCATGTTTCTTAAGAATTTTGCTGATACCCTCGAGAAATTATCGTTGTGTTGGTACATACACCTCCCCTTCGAGTCAATATCAAACTTTGAGGAATTGGCCGATATGTTTATTATAGCTCATACTGGAGCCCAGAAAATCCTCAAGCAAAGGGAGGATATCTTCGAGGTTAAGCAAAAATACCTCGAGCCCATGAATACTTTTTGTTGCGCCGAATCGTTTCATATCTCAAGCCATAATTACGTTTGACTGTTTCATGATCCGTTCTTATCTCTTCCAGCTTATGAATAGGGGCTTCGTGATAGTGGTAGAATCACAAATCCTCTTTAGAGAAATACTTCATCTTCATCATAGTTCCTTATGAAAGAATGGCTCTTCTATCTTCAATAATATTTTTCTTTGATCCTGGTTTGATATTCTCATAAAAACTCCTTTATTCTGAACGGATGATGCATGAGAAAATTGAAGGAAAAATGTTATCTGCAGTTTTCTTTTTCTTTTCCTCCATCTGTAATTGGATGAACGGAGTTCCTCGAGTCATGAAGTTTGATCAGAATTCTAATGATGTTCTTTGCAATGTTTTCACTTTGCGTGTTCACTGATGAAAATGTGCTCGTATTCTAACAGGGAGGTTGCTGTGATATTTCTCTTAGAATGCGGGGTCAGGATGCTTGGCCCTTTCATTTGTCAGGGGGCTTTTCTGCCATGATGTTTTCGGCATTTTGGGTAGCTCCTTTGATGGTATAAGGTTGAAGCCTATGCATTTGGCTCCGTTTCATGGCAGGAAAGAGGATGCAACCTTGTATCATCAGCGGGTTAGTGAGTCGCCAAGCTCTAACTCTGCTCGTGGTTTGAGGCCATCTTTTAGTTCGGCCGAATTTCCATTGCAACGTCTCATCGACCGCTTGGTATGGGATAACCGAGGGAAGATGCTCCTTTTTTGTAGGTTCCCAGCTCAAGCTTCCCTGTCTTCGATGAATTCCAATTGCGCTCAAAGATCTGTCGGGCAGTACACTCCCGTTTGGCTAGCGGGGGTCGAAGCAGATCTTCTAGTTTCTGTTCGGGTTCAGCGGTTGAGATGGAGGAAGGTCGCGTCCTTAATAAGACGCTTCCGATGACCCTTGCTTTGATCAAGTATACGGGCTTCGATTGTATCAACGACCGAGTACCTCGAAGAAATGCTCGGGCAGACATATCCCCGGCTTCCAGAAAGAGCTCTGGAATGTTTTACAGCTTGTACCTACAATCCATGTGAAGGATTTTCAGCTGTGGAGATCCTGAGGAGTTAATAATTTTTAGCCTTCCCTTTCCATTTTTTTTGACAATTGTTATGAACAATGTTGTATTCAGGAAGAACTAATTGTATATTATGAGCCTACGGGCTGTTTGTTATCGGATAAATATTTATCGAGCCTCGGCGCTAGGGCTCGAGGCGTGGTTTGATTGGGTGTTCAGAAGACAACTTCTCGAAGAAGCTCGCTTGGTCCTCGAGGCTAGACGCCTCGGGCAAAGAATAAATCTTGGCTATGAGTTATCTCTCGGGGCGACTAAAGGATAACCGTCACAGGGCAAGCAGTTTACCACTCGGAGAGGGTTTACTCTTCGGCAGATAGGTTTTTGCCTTTTGTAACTGTCGACCATTACATGAGTATTTAAGAGGAAGATCATGGGCTTCCCATGATTGAACGTGGTATAATGGCTATAGAATGTATTTATTGTCCCTTTATCTTGTAGACTATAAATAGATGCTATGTAATCAAGAAAATTCATTCAGAAATATCACAAACACTTACTTTTTGTCTCTTAGCTACTGTTCCAGTTTCTTTGTTGTATTTATTGTTATCTTACGACTTTGATACAAACAATTATTAGTTAACCCAAAATAAATTTTATTTATTGTCCTAATCAGATATAGGCCAACACAATTATTATTGAACGAATGTCCATCAATACTTTTAAGCGTACTTGTGTAGTTTAAGCAGCATGTTTTGTGTGCCTTTCTGGGCTAGTGTCTTTAAAAGACGGGTGTGTGCACTGAAGGGCGCTCATTTGTATCAGTATTTGACGGCTTAAATTATGCTTTTTATAGACAGTTGTTTTGCGCCCACAATGGGACGACTTTAGCCCATGTAGAAACGGAGCATTTTTTCATTCTGTTTCTACTACAACAAATTTAGTCTGTGGCGATACTAATTTTTGACAACACTTGAAAAGTGTTGCCAAAATTATCTAATGGAATGCTTTTCAAAGGGTTGTCTTCTTTTTTAACCTTTGGCAACAATGTCCTAGCAACGCTCATAAAGCGTTGTTCTTAATGATTAAAGCTACAGTTATTAAGCGTTACCAATTCTATAACCATTTAGCCACACTTGTGCACATGTAAGGCTACACTTTAGATGGGGTCTGTTTATATTTGATGAAACAATGCTTCAAAGCGTGCTTAACTCCAAAATTTACGCTAAAAAAAGAAAAAAACTCCAAATTTTACTCAGTGTACCCTAAACATTTTGCCTAAAATTTCCACTAAATTATTTCTCGGTATTCCCCCCTAAAATGTTCCTCAAATTTTCAAAAAAATCTCTTAGGTCTATATTTTACCCACACTACAATAAATGTTTTGGCAAAAAAAAAAAACCCTTTTCTTCTTCTGAATATGTTATTCCTAAAAAAGATCCCATAATATTCCATAAGAAGGGCACGTCTATGTTCGTAGAGTGAAGCAGATTTCACTAAAATGTTTATACCCAAAGCTAGTTTGTCGTTCTGCGAACTGAGTGTGAAATCGTTAATTTAGCTTTTACAATGGCCCATATAGCTTCTACAATATTCTTAAAATTTTCATAGGAAAAAGGTATGAAGGGATCTTTTGTCCACTTTCAGTTTAGTTAAATAAGGATTAATGATTAATTTTTGGAAATTCTCAAAGTGGTGAAAGTGCATACTCCATTAAACTTAGGAATTTATCGTCAACTTTAATGTATCAAGTTCTACTAAAGCTAATGGTGCAGCTTTTTTCCAGTTCTTAGCCATTTCTATGATAGACAAGTTCTGAATGAAATGGGTACTGGTTCATCCTCCAATCTGCAATGTAATTTAAAAGGTTTGATTTGGTAGGTTTTTTGGTATTAACAAACTACTGAGCATTTATTGATATTTAACGTTTATATTCGGTATTTGTGTTTCAAGGTTCTTCATAATATAATTCCAATTTTCTCTATGCTGTTTTTTGGTAGTGCATATCTTTTTGGTGTTGTAGCCTTATGATAGTCTCCAGTAGGGTAGTCCTTGATATTTGTCAAAGATGTTGTTCAGAACTCTGAAAAAAGATCTCAATTCATTGTCAGCCTGATTCTGATAACTACAAAGGTAAAGAGTGAAGTTGTGCTTCCTATTTTTTTGTTTACCTTTAGCATTTGTTCTCATTAGAAGTTCCTTCTTAGTTTAAGGCTAATATTATTATTTGTGCTATTAAAGACTTGATCTTGGTTCTCACAATAAGCAAAGTTAATTAGTATTATTATTTTGAAATATGTTTTTTTGGAAGGCGATCATTGTCTATATCTTCGTATCATAATTGCTGATTATAATATGCTTAGCTTTGCCGAACGCAGAACATAGGAATGCAGGAAAGCTTGCATTAGAACCAACAGAAAGATCACAGATCTACAATCCGCTCATAGTTCTGCATATTTTGCACAACATTCTGTATTTTTAATAGCATGCGATTCTGTATTTCTTGACCACATCTATGCCTAGTATAGTGTATTTCTGTACAATGCTTCTGCTCAACACTTTTGCACAAGCCTAATTACTTCATATCTTTTGGTTGGTGATTCATTTTGGTTGCTAACGTAACTTGATTCTCTGTAGGAGGGGAAGCGAATTAAGTTCATTATGATTGGTCCTTCAGCTTCTGTTACTAGGTGTGATTCCTTCACATAAATTTTTCATGTTGCAAAGTTATGCTGCTAATGAGTGACTTGGGTTTCAAATTAGGTAATCTTGGTAAGAGGAATTTCTTTTTTTTATCTTTTTCTCCTCTATTTGCTCTGAATTTAGGTAACATTTGTGAGCTATGATAGTCTCAATTAAGTATCATTATTTCCTAAGTTGGGATATACTTAGTACAACTTGTTATATATTCATCCTTTCGCGTTTGTTGTCTCTAATCTACATTTTAGTTTGTAATTTAGTTCAGCATCATGAATTCAAAGAGAAAACAAGTGATCCAAAGGTTTTCTTTATGGATAACATCATATGCAGATGTATTTTTACATGTATCCATTCTCAGTTAATATCTCATCTCTGTGACAGTTAATTACTGGTGTAATTATGTTTAGTTACTCCTTTTTTCAAATGAAATTTATCTGCTCTCTCCCATCTAGTGCATTGATGTTCAAATGGATGTTTAAATTCAACATTTACTTCTCTGTGATAGTTGAGATACTGGATGCAAGTTTATATTAATCCACTAAACAAACCACTATGTCCAAATATACTACCATGTAATGGTCATGTTTGGTCTAAAATATCTCATGATCTTATTTGATTTTTGGATTTCTTTTTTCTTGCAGCAAGGAAACTATTCGCAGTGATTGAATAGCCGAGTTACTTGGGGCTTTGGCTTGGCAGGACTTGCCAAGTTTTTTTATAAATAAAAGAAGACTCAAGTTTTAAATATGAAATCTAGGGTCCTCATTTAATTAGTGGTATTAACTATCTGACATTCACACCCTAATATTTTGTAAGTTAAACAATAGTCCATGTATAAAAGCTAGTTTTTTGCCAAATTTGGCCATTATACCTAGATGAACACGCTGGCTTCCCTCTCTCCTCTCCCCCGTTTTCCCTCCATTTTTTCCCACTTTCCATTCCCACTCAAAATTCCACCATAGCTGCTGAGCTTCTTTTCCTTAACCAAAATAATACCCATTCCATCATAGCTGCTCTGAATATCCTTTCCAATTTTAGGCAATACAAGCTAAGACCACCCACATTTGGGTTATACGACATTTCGTTAAATCTGGTCGTTTTTTATCCATTAAAGGGAAAATCTTGTTCCTCTAATTTTAATCGTATCAATCCAATCATCTCCGGTAAGTGTACTAACTTTAGAACATGTTTTTAGCTGTTTTTATTGATTCGAGGTTGTTACGGATTCAGTTCCTCCGAACAATCTGCCTGAAATTCCAAACATCATTTTGACGTTCCTATGATCGTAATTCTATTTCCAAACATATTGCTAGCTTTTTACACGACGTATGTATTTATTGAAATTTTCACAGATAATATTCGGAACATCCTGCTAGGATGTTTGAGCGTTCTGTTAGCAGTTTGGAACATCTTGCATTAAGCAATGAAAAAGTGTAAGGTGATGTTCAGAATGCTGAATACGATTTTCCAAATAAGCAACATTGAGGTTTGGAACATCTTGCATTAAGCAATGAAAAACTGTAACGTGATGTTCAGAACGTCAGTAACGATGTTCCAAACGAGCAACATTGAGGTTGGAAAAAATTGTATAAATATTAGTAATACTAATAGTTGGTCATTTCAATTTATTGCAGGTGACCATCGATGGGTGAGGTTATATTAGGAGTTAATTATCAAGGTGAATGGATGGAGCGTTCTAAATGTTATGCTTGGGATCCATAGGTTAAAGAGTCAAGACCTATTCTTGTGCCTAGAGATGTTACGTATGATGTTCTACTTAACAAAATCATCGGAAGTTGGGAGATAAGAGACAATCCGAGGGACATTTTCATTACTTACATGCTGAGTGTTGCCGCAAATCAAAAGACTCCTCCGTTACAATAAGAAATGATGATGATGTACGCCTTTATATGGCTGATGTTGATCCTAATGGTGCTAGGCCCACTCTAAGGGTAATTGTGGTTTCTACGACGGAGGAATGTGTTGGTTCTAATGACCAAGAAATACCAAATAGTGGAGGGCATGATTTTAGTCAGCGATTGGATGACTTACATGAAGAAGTAGAAAAAGACAAAGGGGGAGGGTTAGAAGAAGACAGAGGAGGCGTAGATGTAGATGAAGAAAAAGAAGAAGAAGTAGAAGAAGAAAATTATGTAGAGGAAGATCCCGCCATTTATAGCCCTGTGTTTCCAACACAAAGCAGTGAGCTGATATTTCACTTCGTCGATGGCACAGGTTTTGAAAAAGGTATGACTTTCTCCAATAAGAAAGAACTGGTCACCAAATTGAAGATTGCAGCAGTTAAACATCGTTTTAATTACAAAGCATTGAAGAATACTGCATAGATTTTTAATGTTAGATGTTTAGATATGAAATGCAAATGGTGGTTAAGGGAAATGAGGTATAAAATTAATAATAGGTTCTACATTATTGTTTACAACAACTTGCACACATGCGGTGTCCAACATCATTCCAGTCATAATTCACATGCCTCTGCCCAGATAATTGGTGAGTTCATGAAAGGTAAATATTTAATGGGAAAAGGTCCAACCAAAAATGCTGTCAGGGAGTCCCTTAACAATGATTTTAGTTGTAAGGTTAGCTACTGGAAGTGTCTTAGGGGCTGTCAATTTGCAAAAGCTTTGACACGGGGAACACATAAGAAAGGTATTGAAATTCATGATGCTTATGCTTATATGGTTAGGAGTAAGAATACAGGAACCAAGAAAGATTTGAGGCTTTCTAGCACAGGGAAGTTCTTATATTTTTTTCTCTCTTATGGAGTGTGGATCAGGGGTTTTACACACGTGAGAAAAGTCCTAGCCGTTGACGGTACACATTTGTTTGGCGAGTATGGAGGGGTGTTGATGTCTGCTGTTGCTCAGGATGCAATGAGTCACGTATTCCCTGTTGCTTTTTGTGTTGTAGAAAAAAAGTGTGATGCCTCATATGAGTATTTTTTCGAACAATTACGCAGCATAGTTTTAGATAGTGAAGAGTTGTGCATTGTTTCTGATAGACATCCGAGCATCTCAAAGATGGTCGTCCAAGTGTTTCCTTCTGCACACTATGGAGTTTTCATGTGGCACCTTGGTGAAAGCATCCGAACAAAGTTTCAGTTTGGAATCAGTCTTCATAAATACTACACTGCAGCAAAGGCATACAGGGTAGAGGAGTTCACTGATGCTATGAATGAAATCAGGACTATTGATTGGAGGGTAGCGGATTATCTTGAAAATGTTGTTGGCTATCATAGTGGAGCATATTATATTTCCCAGGAAACAGTAAACTATAATAACAAGGTCTGATATTACTGTCATGCTTTCAATCAGTTCCAAACGTCACACGAAGCGTTCCGAACATATCATTTATGTGCAGAATATTATTAGGAAATTTTATTTTCTAACAATGTTCCGAACTCTTTAATGTCGGTCTGAACTTATGCTTCATGTTAGGAACATCATGAATGTTCCGCACTTCTTATTCCTATATCTGCACTTGTGCTTTATGTTAGGAACATCTTTTGATTATTATAATATTTATTCTTTTTAATAGGTTTCAAGTTATGACATCAAACATAGCTAAGTCCATTAATTCCATACTGAAGGAGCAAAGAGAATACCCCATTGGCCCTCTTGAAGGATATAGGTAGGAACTTTGCAGAAAAATTCCACACTAGGGCTATGAAGTTAATCAACCACCCAAATTTATGCGTTCCAGACGTTGAAATAAAAATAAGGAAGAATAAAGAAGTGGGAGACAAACTAGTTGGCAATAGGAAGGGAACTTATGGTTTTGAAATCATTAGTCCAGGGTATGAGGCACAAGTTAATCTATATGAGAGGACATGTACATGTAGGGAGTTTGATCTTGATCAGTTATTTGATCTTGATCAGTTACCTTGTGTACATGCTATGACAGCAATTTGGGGGTTGCATGGCGATGAATATAGAAGTAGAGTGTATGAATACACTTCTAGATATTACACAACACAAGCATACATCCTTGCCTATGCAGAGCCTGTCAATGCAGTACCTCCTGAAGAATCATGGGTCGTCCCTGCTGAAGAGATACTTTATCCAGTGCCTCCGCCCCCAAAGCCGAACAACCGTGGAAGGAGAAGGGTTAACCGGATTCGGTCTATTGGGGAACGTCTTCCAAAGAGGAGAAATAAATGTGGTAACTGCAAGAGATATGGTCACAAGAAAACTACATGCCCCGTTGTTCGTAGTGGAACTGAGGCTACAAGTCAGCCTACAAATTGAGTTTGTGAATTGGACGAAGCATCGTCCTCGTATAATTTCGATTATTTAGATTATTTGGATTTCTATTTGAATTGCATAATGGACTTTTTGTCCTACTTGTATTATTTATATTGTGTATATATTTGCTTTACGTCAGTCTTAATTTATGTTGTGCACAAATTAGCTTTACTGCATTTTTTGCAATTATGTTGTGCACATATTTGCTCATTGTTCGCAACACATCTAGTGTTGTTCAGGATATTACAAATGATGTTCCGAACGATGTCAAGGCATGTGAAAGCTTGTGAGGTCTTTATTTCACAATTCATAGTTGTAGCATTTACCAAGTGCTACCTTCGTAAAGATGTTCGGAACATCTTGTCAAGAATATTATATTGTACTTTTATACGTGACGTTATGAACAAGCCATTCAAAATTTAAAAGACACAAACGGCTACAATGAACAGTTGGGATGCCCAAATACCAATACACCAAACGGCTAAAATACAAGTTGTTGCAACAGTCACGTCAAAACACATGCACACTTGTAAATATGCGTCCCTTCATTTGCTTTGGCTCTTGAAAAGGCGTGCACTAGAAATTAAAAGCCACTACAAAACATCTATAAATACCTCATTGATGAACTAAATTCTCAATTCATAGTCTTCGCATTAACCAAGTATTACGTTCGGTTTCTAGTGATCACCAGTTTCCATATCAAGGAAGAACAAGTTGAGGTACTGAATTTCTCCATGTTTTCAACATTTTTCCTAAAACAATTTCAAAATCTAATCTGTTTATATTTCCTTAAACATAACTCCACTTTGATTCTTTTTTAAATTTTAAACAACTTTTCGTGCAGATGACCAATAATGCATTTAACGATCCATGAAATAAGTACCACCGAGTTCGAGAGCCTCCAAACAAGTCGCTTCCTACAAGACTGTTAGACATGCATTTTGAAGTTGTTGACATCAAGGAGGTAGCAAATAATTGCGAGAGGTCCATTCAAACACTCGAGAAAAAACTTGAGCAGATGCAATTGTAGTTAGATCGGATTGAGAGGGTTTTGCAAAATCACTTCGGTGGAGGCCAAAACAATAACGAAGACGCTATTATATATTAATTGTTTAAGTAGTTGTACTGTTTATGAATATGCTTTTTTATCTTTTCAATTAATATTATTATGAAGGTCTTTAACTAGTACTGTTAAATTGTCTCCAAACCATCATATTTGCTTATAGTTGGCAATACATCAACTGTCGTTTAGGATATTACAATACGATGTTCCAAACGACAACTTGTTCTACTCTATTTCTGGAAAAGTTAATAAATTCATATACTAAGTTCGGAACATATACAATGTGTTCCAACACTAAACTGTATGTTCGGAATGCAACTGGTATGTTCCAGGTATAAATGATGATCATTAACACTATACAAGACCAAATTCTCCGAATAGAGTGATAAATGATGTTCATTTTAACTAGAAAGGACCAATTATACTTGTTAGATTGACAAATGATGATGATTATCACTAGAAATGACCCACTAGACCTGTAAAAGTGACAAATGATGCTCATTTCGCTTAAAAGGACCAAATATAGTTGGTAGACTGAGAAATGATGACAATTATCAGTAGTAATGACCAATTATACTTGTTAAAGTGCTAAATTGTGACAAATATCAGTAGTGATGACCAATTATACTTGTAAGAGTGACAAGTGATGATCACCTATCGTAGGATTGTTTCAAACAACCTATTGATGTTCGTCGCATTTTATGGTCGTTCGGATCGCACAATTTTAATGTTACTATCTTCATCGTATGATGATCCATACATATACTCTAGTTCCGAACATCAAATAGATGTTTGTCACATTTTATGTGTCGTTTCGAGTGCCATGTTAGAGTAGTTTCTATCTTCATCATACTTTTTCACAATTAGCGTAGTTAGCGTGACAAATTATGATGATTATATGACTATAAGTGACCAATTATACTTGTAAGAGTGATAAATTCATTAACTTTCATCACAAAGACCACTTAGAGTAGTTTGTGTGACAAATTATGATCATTATCACTATAAATAACCAATTATACTTGTTATAGGGAGTAATGATGATCATTATGAGTAGAAATGACCCACTATACTTGTTAGAGTGACAAATGATGATCGTTGTGAGTAGAAATGACCCACTATACTTGTTAGACTGACAAATGATGATCATTGTAACTAAAAATGACCCACTATACTTGTTAGAGTGAGAAATGATGATCATTATGACTAGAAATGACCCACCATACTTGTAAGAGCGATAAATGATGATCTAACAAATAAGAAATGACCCACTATATTTGTTAGAGTGACAAATGATGATCAATATGATAAGAAATGACCCACTATACTTGTTAGAGTGACAAATGATGATCATTATACCTACAAATGACCCACTATACATGTTAGAGTGACAAATGATGATCATTATACCTACAAATGACCCACTATACTTGTTAGACTGACAAATGATGATCATTGTAACTAGAAATGACCCACTATACTTGTAAGAGTGAAAAATGATGATCTAACAAATAATAAATGACCCACTATACTTGTTAGAGTGACAAATAATGATCATTATACCTACAAATGACCCACTATACTTGTTAGACTGACAAATGATGATCATTGTAACTAGAAATGGGAAATTAGAGTTGTTAGAGTGATAAATGATGATCAATATGATAAGAAATGGCCCACTATACTTGTTAGAGATACAAATGATGATCATTATACCTACAAATGACCCACTATACTTGTTAGAGTGACAAATGATGATCATTGTGACTAGAAATGGCCAATTAGAGTTGTTAGAGTAACAAATGATGATCAATATGATAAGAAATGGCCCACTATACTTGTAAGAGTGACAAATGATGATCACTATCACTATAAATGACCAATTATACTTGTTATAGGGAGAAATGATGATCCATACATATAGTCTTGTTTCGAACATCTTGTCACATGTTATGTGATGTTCTGCACGCGGTGTTCTATTGTTTCTATCTTTATCATACTTTTCACAATTAGAGTAGTTAGAGTGACAAATTATGATCATTATATCACTATAAGTGAGTGATCAAGTATACTTTTAAGAGTGATAAATTCATCAACTTCCATCACAAAGAACACTTAGAGTAGCTAGGCGAATTGATGATCATTGTTACTACAAATGGCTAATTACACTTGTAAAAGTTACAAGTGATGATTATTTTCACATGATAATTAAAGGGCGATGATCATTATCACTCTAAATTACCAAGTATACTTATTAAAGTGACAAATGATTATCTATCTATCTCTGTTGTTTCGAACATGCTGTTGATGTTTGTCACATGAACATCATGTTCGGAGCGCCCTTTTCCGATGTTGCTATCTTCATCGTATTGTTTTTGAAAATATTCAGAACAGATAGCGATATGATTGAAATATGTAGTGTGTCGTGCGGAACGACATAGGGTACAATCGTAATTTATAGAACAAAATAACAAGTTCAAATGAAATTTCTTGATCATTAGTACACAAAACATAACAATTAGAAATAAATAGAACCTAAACTATGAACCAACACTTGATCCAAGTACAGAATATGAGAACAGTTAGCACCACAACTAGCAGTACCCCAATACCCAATTTTTCCCGCCATAACCATGCCTCTTTCCTCTCTTCTTCAACAGCTTTCAACTTCTTAAGTAGACCCTATATTACTCTCTTCACTTGATCTGACATCTCTTCATCATGCCATCTAAAGTAGTTGCAGCCATTTGCCTACATAAAAAAAAAGAAAATAAATACAACAAGCAAACAAATACAAGAAAAAAATAAACCCATCACCTAACCTGACCATATTTGCATCTGTAAAACCTCCTTCCTGGGTTTAGTTGAGTCCACGATGTTGTTAACTTCGCATAATCTCCACATCGACAAAATGGTACTACACTGCCACTATTAACTGATCAACTAGACATTTTAATTTGGATGTTTGATTTAATTTTGTAAACTGATTTTATAAATAATGAACGGATATATAATATGTTGGGTGGTGTATTTTTATTACCGTTGGTAAATAAATATTGTTCACGCGCCCAATGTAATAATTTATCACGAGTTTGGGCTAGATCGAAAAGATGTTCGCAACATCGTGTAAAGGATAGGTTAAGCAAATTATACTTATGTACAACGACGTTCCGAACAATACATTCAAATATTGAAATTCAAAAACGGCTACAATACAAGTTCCAAATACCAATACACCTATCAGCTAGTGTAGGTTGCAGGTAGGCAGCAGCTAGGTCAAAATGATGTTCGGATCATCTTTTCAAGGATACGTTACACAAATTATACTTATATAGGCTGACATTTCGAACCACCCGTTCAAAATTTAAAATACACAAACGGCTACAATACAAGCCGCTCAAATACCAATACACCAAACGGCTACAAATGTTTCAGTTGCCCCTCTTTACTTCTATAAATACCCACAATTCAAAGCATTTCAATCCACATTCATCAACTTACAATTCAAACAATTTCAATCCACATTAATCAACTTACACTTCAAATCATTCATCATAAAAAATGGCACGTCAATCACGAACAAGAGGTGGCTCCATGGCCAGAGGTGTCTCCACGGCTAGAGGAGCCTCCACCTCAAGGCAAAACATTGTTGTTGCATTATCATTTTCAGACGAACCACAAAATGAAAGGGCTATTGACATATTGGAACAACTAAGGGCAGAAGTGTGGGGTTGGAAGTTCCAGTTTGAGGGCTTCCTACATTGCTACAAAAAGGACATCAAAAAGATGACGAAGAAAATGCGAAGGATGAAAAGAATGCTCAAAGGGGTACTTGCTGATAAGGCGACGCATTACCTTGACTTCTACTCCTCTCCTTCATGCTAAATGTGGATGTTCCTATTAATGTTTATTGTATATAATTTCTTTTTGAATGTTTATCATCTAGTTTCTTTTGTTAAAATGCTATTATAACTAGCATTCCTTTTGTAAAGCACTGACAATGATGTGCAGTTTCTCTATTTGAATGCTAATATAACTAGCATTCTTTTTGTAAAGCTCTACAATGATGATTAATGAAAAATATATTTGCCTAGTTCCTGTAAATAAGTGTGTAATCTGTTAAGAACATCTATATGTTCAGCACATCTTTTCTACGTTCAGAAAGTTACTCTGTCGTTCTGGAACATAAACAACCTTTATACAATGAGATATTCATGTTTGGAACATAAAGGTTACGCGCAGAACAAAACTTTGTCGTTCTGAACAAATGATGAACAATTTATATGCTCTGTTCAATTTCTAAAAAACTAATTCATCTATAATTGAATAAGCACAATATACCGAACGACATTTAAATGTTCCGAACTTCATGTTAAAATCTAACAGGCACAACGGTTACAATTAGCAGTTGTACTCATTTGAGTAGTACATAATGGTTATGAGTTCCGCCAAAAGTCACTTTCCATAAAACCATTCCCAACAGACTCGTCGATTGCCATTTTACTCATATAAATACCCAATAGTTACACATTGATTCCACACATTTCAAAATGCCTCGTCATCCAAGAACAAGAGGAGCACTGATAAGAGGAGCATCGAGTTCAAGATGGCCTAGAGTTCCTTCCTCGAGTTCACATTCAGATTCTGGAAATTCGAACAATAGCTTGGACCAAATAATGTATGAAGTGTGGGAATGGAAATTCAAATTCGAAGAATTCTTCCATGATTATAGAAGGGACATAAGAAGGATGAAGAGAATGCTTAAGGGCTGCTTGCTGAAAAGGGAATTGATTATGTCTCGTACTCCACACCACCAGGAACACCACCACAAGCTCAGCAACATGTACCCTAAGTTCGATTGCTTATGTTTATTTTAGTTATAATTTTATATGTTTATTATGTTAATGTTCCATTTGTGTCTCTATATAATGTGTATTTTGCATTCTCTAAAGAACATAAGTGGAGGAGTTCTTGGGACGTTAGTAACATCAGTGGTTATATTAAGGAACGACTTATCGTTCCAGAACAAAATAATATTGTTCCAATGTAAACTTAAATAAATGTTGCAGATGTTTGGAACATCCCATTGTTTTTCACGAACAATTATATATCGTTGTGGAGCTTATGTAATATTCGTCTAAATTTTACTATGTCATTTTCTGTTGAATGCTGAACAACTGACCAATATATTTGAATGTTTGTTTAAATTGCGACTAATTAAGTTATCCTTTTAAGCACATCAAAAGCTATTACTTGGCTAAGAAAATAAAAGTTATCCATACCTAATTACATAACCAAAATAGAAGTTAAAATATTATCCAAATATTACATATTCCCAAATCAAGGCTTCATTTTGCCGTCAAAAATACAAACGGCTAAACGTCGCCTCCACTGATCAGCCACATTGTCACAAATTTTGTCCATGAGAGTATTTGTAATGAGATGCTCAATGTACATCAACACGAACACTCCACACGATTTCGCTGTTAGATTTTGTGGACAAAGTGATCTTGGCACTCTCTCAAACTACCACATCTCTTTTTCCTTACACATCGGATCCAAGTCTTTGAATAGCTTAGAATTTCTGACATAGATCGGGAACATGTAGAGAATGGGGAAAATTTTTGGCAAGAAGTGTTCATCATCATTACAACCATGACTGCAATCATACACCCAAACCTTCGCTTCAACCATGTCAAACACCACCATCACGTAGTGATTGTTGTTGATGTTGAAGACCACAAAGATCCTCTTAGCACCAGCCCAACACCTATCCCCTGGGTAGGGTAGCCTTCCATGTGCATACTTCAGATAATCATCATCAAACTAATACGTCCTCAACGCGAGATCAAGCGGTACCTTATTATCTTGCGCATCTACTTCCATTTTGTAGTAGCGTTTTTTCATGTTTGTCAAGAATGTCATATCCAAAATGAGGTCACTTTGATTTTAATGATAGGGGTAATGCAAATGCCTCTCCCGCATCATTGTCATCACAGCTTCAACATACTGCAGAACATATAAGAGACAAAAATAAATTGGGGTATAAGTGAGTGAAGGAAAGGTCTGTCTTTCCGAACATCATTCCATGTTCGGAACGACTGTGTGATGTTCTAAAAATCTATGAGAAGCTAGAAATGCTTGAGTTGTTTCAAGAATAAGAATGATGTTCCGAACTCAGTTAGTATGTTCCCTACAACGATGTGAAGTTCAGAAAATCATTCAAAAATAAACTTACAATGTTCCACAGCCACACAATCTTGTTCATCATATCTTTGAAATCTTGAAAATTCATCGACAATCCAAGAAAAACATCTTTTTGTTTCTTCCTCTTTATGATAAATGCGTTCAAAGCCTCTACTTTTTTCCGCTTCAATGGCTTGTAAATATCCACTTGAAGCCTCAGACCAACTTCTTCCTGCTTCTTCTTCTCTTCTATTTGTGGTGATTTCACAGCCTTTGCAGGTTTTATAATTTTTTTGCTCTTCAACTGCTCAATCGTCTCCTGCATGGCCGCCATCTCCATCTCCATGCCAATCTTTGCAATCTTTGCAATTGCAACTGCTACATTTGGAGATGTCGAATCCATCTCCACCAGAAGAATCACCTTTGATTTGCTCAGAAGCCACAATATGGTATCATAAGGCACGATCTTTTGCTCATTAGCCACGATCTTTTGCTCATAAGCCAAAATATTTTGCTCCATTGCTTCCCTCAATCTGCTGCATTCATCACATTTGCAGCCTCTGCAATTGGAACTCCTCTTCACTGTACCAAATTCAGTGATACCAGCAACTTCATCACCATCAGCTTTGTTTCCAATTTCAATATTTACATCTTGCAGGCTACCAATTCTCTCTTCATTATATTCACCATCACTTCCAAACATCATCGCTTCTGCTCCTTCCAGAGCTTTAATTTCTATCACTTGTCTTGGAGGGGTTTCAGGATTGTTCTTGAAGATACAAATTGTAGTGCCACCAACAAGACCAACGCTGGACGCATCCGCAAACACTTTACAAAAACGATATATTGTGTCGTCCTTAGAGTCTTCAAATGGCACAAGGTCTAGAAAGAAATCCATGTCCAGCTCATCATCAGAAGGAATGAGGAAAGGGTGAACAACCTGTTAATATACCCCACAACATTAAATAAATATCAACTAAATTTTAAAAATCTTTTAAAGTTGTTTGGAACAAAGTAATGTTGTTCGAAAACATCAAGTCGTGATGTTCCGAACATCGTTGATTGAAGCAGTTGATGGTTCTTCATGAAGATGTTCCGAACATCAATTAGAAATATCCCAGAAAACAAAAAGTTGTTCCAAACAGTACATAACATATATGGAAAAAGGAATACTTACAGGAACATCATGATGCTCAAACAACCTGTCCGTATCTCTTTCACAAATTTCAGTAAGCCTGTTTATGATCATTGGCCTTGTTTTTTCTTTTGGAAAATCCTTTAGCCTCAAGGCAGGTATAGCTTCATGAGCCCAAGCCATCAATGCCCATGGAAAGCCACAAAGATTGTAAGTCAGGCTTCCTTTTGCATAAGGTTCCATTGGCTTGATCAGATATTCCATCGTTAATTCAAAACTCATCCTACCCCAAGGATAACGCTGGAATGCCTCAAGATCGGCGGACAAGCACACCACTCGTTCCTCTATTCCATATTTGGAATCTCTCGCACAAAAAATAGTATGAAAAAACCAAGCCATGCACAGATTTAAATACCACTTCTTGGGACAGGTTCCAGAACATACCAACTCAAGCAAGTCACCAGACTTCACAACTTGCTTTTTCTTCGGCTGTTTTTATTTTTTGGGCTTGTTGAACTTCCTCTTGGTGGATGAAGCTGAGGGTGAGGGTGAGGGTGAGGGTGAGGGTGAGGGTGAGGGTGAGTGCGAGGGTGACTCCTCCACCTTCTTCTCCCCACCTTCCCCTTCCTCTTCTCACTCCTTTTCCATATTCTCCTTCTCCTCCTTTTCCTTTTTCTCTTTCTCCATCTGCTTCCTCTTCTTCTCCTTGAAATAATCAACAGCAAACTTCCACAATTCCTTCCCCTTTTTATTAATTTTTTCCATGTACTGTTTACTTGGATAGGCACCACAGTTTAGCCCTGTCATTAGTGCAAACTCGGATAGGCCAAAATGTGCTGGCAATCCATTTAAGGATATCCAAACCTCTTTCTGCTTCTTGCAAATAATCCTTCGCATGAGGAGGTTATGCACCAACTTGGTGCCAAACAGTGGATATTCCGGTACTTGCAAGAAAGGACCAAAACAGCTATGGCAAAATTCCTTTCTCACCTACAATTTTTTCAGAACCTCCTTGAACTGTATCATACCCCTAGCCAACGAAGAACGAATAGTAATCTTCCCATTAAAAGGTTCATTGTTGGTCAGGAAGGTCTTGAAGAGACCCTCAACGTTTCTCTTAAAAATAGCATGACCAATGTCTTCATACCGCACATAATTTTAGCATAAAATTAATAAAATGAATCACAATGATAGTAAATCACATTAAAGGAAAAACAAACATGTTCAGAACATGCTTATGCTGAGGTTCTGAACGACAGTAGAAATTGTTTGGAACATCACGTAATGTGTTCAGAACGAGATCTACCAGCCTTAATGCTGATGTTTGGAACATATATATATCGTGCAGAACATCCACATAGTTGTTCCGAACAATCACGAGTTTAAATTCAACTATCACCTGGTCTTCCTCCAGTTTCAATCCAGATGTTCCTTCAGCAGTTTCCTTATCTCCACCTGCTTCCTCTTCAACATTTCCACCTGCATTATTTACAGCTTCCCCATCTATTTTAACTCTTTTTACACGATCCTTCAGAAAGTTTCTTTTTAAAATTACATCCTCCGCCTCTCTTCTACTTCTTTTACTGCTTCTTGGACTCTCTCTTGTCTTTCTGCTTCCCATCTACTTCTTCTCCTTTTTCTCTACTTTTTTTAAGCGAATATCACCAAGCTTTTAGCTTAGTGACAAATTTTATTAATAAAACAAAACATAAATAGGTCTTTACAAACTAATAACATAAACAACAACTTGTGGAAACTAAATAAAGTAACTAGTGCATTCCTATGTACTTGCACTTGTAAACTATATCCCCAATTGGGTTGAACATGATAACATGTTAATACCACCAATATGAAGACATAATTTACAAAAGCCAAGTACTTAACACAATGTGCACTAGATGCTAAACATGAATTGCAAATGATTAATCCTATGTAACTAAATAATTTACAAGCAATGCACTTTGTTTCCAAGTGATATAGTAGCTCATGCAGTGTATAAGCTGACACGACCCGGAATCCGGTTAGGCCGTGCGGGCACCCGACATCCTCCCCTAGACCCGTCGGGCGAACCCTTACCAATTAAATCAGGAAAATAAATATAACAATTCACAAATAAGGACAAGACTTAAAACCAAAATACATACATACTGATACCTCTAAGCTGTACAAAAGAAATTACAGCTCACTACCCAACATACTAGGTTTAGGGTTATCCAGACTAGACATCAAAGAGTACAAAAGAAGACAAATACCTCCTGAAGGGAGAAAAATGCAACTAAAATAATAACCAATAAACTGGTGGCCATCCGGAATAAAAGCTGGCTCACCCTGACAGCTGAAGTCGTCTTGGCTCCTTCACAACGTGGAGAACTCAATCCTGGAGCGAACCTGCCGAAACGAAATAGATAGACAAGAAACAAACAACAAACAAGGGTGAGTCAAAAGGACTCAATAAGTGGGGCAGACTAGCCACCTCAAAGAATAGGATAACTAGCCAGGGAGAAAAGAAATAGATAAACAAAATTCCTTTTATTTAAATTATGAAAAGGCAGAGCCAGATAACAACCGAAAACATGTATGAAACCATAAACTCATCAACAACCAGGAACGTAAGATAACCAAAACATATAGGTATCCCGAACACATCAGCAATCAGAAATACATCCTGTTGCGGCGTGCAACCCAATCCATATATTTATACCGCTGCAACGTGCAACCCGATCCATATATTTATACCGTTGCGACGTGCAACCCGATCCATATATTTATACCGTTGCGACGTGCAGCCCAATTCATATATTTATACTGTAGCGGTGTGCAACCCGATCCTCGCAGCTCAGAATACAAGCCAGAAATATATAGGCAAATAAGCAATGCACGTAGAAGCTGAACATCAGTTATGTACCACAAGTCTACACAATGGTATGAAATGAAATGGAATGGAATGGAATGAAATAAAATGAGATGAAATGAAATGAAATATGATGCAAAGGGTCACATGTGCCCGTAATCCCATCCCGAAGCGGAATACTCCTGCATTCGAGGGGAATCCAATCTGATAACCAACTGGAGCGGAATACTCCTGCTCCTGGGGCGGAATACTCCTGCACCCGATATAATATAAACCAGAGGCGGAATACTCCTGCACTCTCCTGGGGCGGAATACTCCTGCACCCGATATAATGTAAAGCTGAGGCGGAATACTCCTGCACTCAATATCTGACATAAGAGCGGAATACTCCTGCTCTTGGGGCGGAATCCTCCTACCCTCAATGTGATACAATGGAGCGGAATACTCCTGCTCCTGGGGCGGAATACTCCTGCCCTCAATATGATACAATGGAGCGGAATCCTCCTGATCCTGGGGCGGAATACTCCTGCCCTCAATATGATATGCAATGTAATGCATATGAATGCAATGTGATGCAATAACCCTTCACCGGCGCGGGACTCTCATCGACAACCGGGAAGTAGATGCCAACTCGCAGCCAGGGTACAATGCTCAAATCCTCAATACAATACCAACAATAGGACATAACATATAATATATAATATAAATCCAAAGCTAAGGCGTAATGAGTACGCCTATCGGCAGCTACACACGTAAGAAATACGTGGTAGAAAATCCACGAGGCCAGGTGCCTCCAAAGAAATGGATATAAACACTTACCGTATCCCAAAGCTAGCCCTGATACTCAACCACTGCTTTTTCCTTTGGATTAACCGCCAAACGATCTCTTTCTATTCAATAAGAAGAAAAATTATATCAGATAAAGCTAAAGGCTTCATTCCTTATGTTTTAGGGCAATCCAGTTAGGAACCTGATACCCTATTCACATACGCAATACGCAGGCCAGACCTATATACAGGGTTCAAAGTCCCATAACCAAACTCTAAATAAATTATATTTATATGTTGCCCATGAATTACTGAGTGTGAATATATAATCATTTCCATCATCGGGGTCCAATTGACCCTTTAAACTATCAATTTACGCCAATAGGGTGATGTATAATATCCTTATTTTTACCGTAAAAATATATTCAAACACACGTAATAAGCTAAGATAATGAGTTAACATCATTACCTGAAGATTTGGGGTAAAAATTCCACTATTTTTCCACTCCTTTTTCCCTTTTTCCTTCTCTCTTTTCTAATTTTTTCTTTCTGTAGGTTTGTTCGAATGTTTCTGTATGTATTGCTAATTTCTAAGCTAAGGGATTTAATCCCCTTAGCTGACCGACAATCATTTTGACTTTTTCTCTTTTTCTTTTTTTTTTTTTATTTTTTATTTTTTTTTTAAATTCGCTACGACGATAAAAATTAAAATGGAACTCTAGAGAAGTCGAAATGATCCCAAATTTTTCAAGTAAGCTATACAAAATATATGTAACATACTCGCAAAGACGGATCTCAAATGGGATTCCCGAAACTCAAGATGCGAATTTAAATGAAAAAGGTCAAATTATTTAACTTTCGACATTTTTTTGCGGAACTAGCCGAACAACATCGAAATTCACTTTCGAAAAATTATAAAAGTCACAAATAATTATATGAACCCAACGGCGCTTTCGGATTTCGAATCGGAGCTCATTCGGCAAAAACCGAGCTCGAAAATCTCCTTTTAATATTAATCGCCATTAAAACTGAAACCTTCTTCCGATGCCTACCAAACGAGATCTGACTTAGCTCAAATTTTAGAGACAGGTCCTAATGGACATTACAAATATTTTAAAATTATCGACACGCCAATCGGAGTCCTAACTTCCGAAACGACTGACCGAGGTCGTTTCATTCTCCTCCACTTAAACTCTCGTTCGTCCTCGAACGAGCCTAAATCTAAAGCAAGATTTACGCAGATAACAAGAGAACTTGCACAACCTTCATAAACTACTCCACGGACATGATCTCATAATTACAGAATCAGAGTTATGACATGCACATCAAACCCTTGGATAAAACATAGCTGGATAATATCATAACGTCATTGCCCAAGTTATTCTGACTAAACCGATCATTCCTCGATCACGAGGGGAGAATTCTGCATTTTCGAAGCAAAGATATACGAAACTCTGGATGGACTAACATGATTCAGCCGAGAATCACCTTTTCGATATACCTTTCGATATAGAACAAGTCGATGAAACAAAGAATTAGCTTACGCTTGATGTAATAGGGGGAACTTTTGAAGTACCTTGTCAGTACATATTATAGAAGATTTGATGCAAGCTATATTATTTTTACAAACACACTAGGCAACATCTCAGTTGATGTTAGTGTTGTTCCGCAAGCTCCTTGTGGGAATGTAGTTACTCATATCCTAATGTATGTCAAAGGTTCATCTGAACAGGGTCTATATATAAGGATAAGGATCAGGTAAATACTTCTGGATAGTATGATGCAAACCAGGAATGATCTCCAGACTGAACACCTACTTTAGGGTATTTTCTTTCAATTAAAAATATTATGACTTGAAAAAGTAAAAATAAAGGAGACACGTAGTTGGACCATGAGCTGAGGCAGAATACCAGCAACAAAGTTGATTACATGAGCGCTTACAACGCTAAAGTAACGTCTCAAGGAGTTAAGGTGTGAAGGAGATATGCCAATGATGGATGGACGACAAGCTGCACTAGATCTTTCACTCTAAATTTCCATGAAGTAAAACAGCGTCAGTATGAGGATCCAGTTCCAGTTGAATACAGACAGATAGCCCAAGGAAAACCGAAGTCACCATACAGGGTCACTACTGACGGTGTTCTCATGTATAAAGATAGACTTTGTATTTCTGATTTCACAGATTTACGTGGACAGATTATGATAGAGGCACATTATTCCAAATACACTGTTCATCCAGATTCGACTAAGATGCACCATGATCTTAAGCAGATTATTGGTGGGATAGAATGAAGTGTGACATAGCAGGATTTGTGGCTCAGTGTTCTAATTGCCAGCAGGTTAAAGTCATGTCATCTTTTCAGACTTTATATTTTCAGCAGATAGATACGTATATATGATCAGGTTGCCAGCTTATCCCTATCATTAATAGATTATTAGTGGGTTTAGCAATGATCGACACTCATTGTAGATTTCTACCGTAGCCTTACTTTGGGTCGTGAGAAAAGTGATATCAGCACCTCAGAGATTTAATATTACCATTCAGTATTTGGAGGAAGACTCCTCCACTTAAAGCACAAACTCATGTAGCCATTTGTATAGGAATAACCATCCTCGCACAGTCTGCTGGACTAAAGAAGATTTGGCTAAAAGCTGAACGTAAGCAGACCGAAGCTACCAACTACCCTTTCGAGTTGCCAAACAGCTGCAACTCTCAAGTTCACAACTCCATACCTTTGCCGTAAACACCACCGCCCGATGGATGGTACTTCTATATAAAAATTTCGGCAGAGTTTCCCCTGAAACTGGATGATCCGCAAAAACAGAACCAGCACTATACTATACATGGGAATGGATACCCGGATAAACTGATAACATAAACATGTTAAACGGATAACAAGATGAGACAACTGGACCAAAACAATAATATGCTTCCAAAACAATAATATGCTTACCCGACCACAATAACACGTACTCTGGCTCAACACAGGGAACGTCACAAACGGCTACCAATCGCCCAAGCTCACTAGTGCCGGACGAAGAAGAAATGGAAATAGATCGAGGATAGAAATAATTAGAACTTCAGGAAGTTCATCTTCTTATTTGCTTGACTACCAAAGCTAGACTACTTCCGCATCAGACGAGCCAAAAATCGCAATTGAAGAGATAGACATTAAATAAGCTTTATGGAAAAACATCTATACCAATTTTAACCTCCCAATAAGAAGGAAACTCTGACACTTTACAAGAATACCCTTTTATAACTAAGACAAGCTCATAGAATAACATGACTCTACTAGAATTCTCGAACCAAGAGGAGACACATAGATCGAGCATTACTTACCAGCCACTTTACACCGGAAGAAACAACGACACTTCCTGATGATGACGAATAAGAATCCCATCATCCTACCAACACTGGTCTCCGAGGAGAGAGGTAAAATGACTTGACATAATATCACAAGGTGGCATAACAGGATGCCAAGCCAATAGCAATACTCACCATCAAATCTCTCATATTTAAATCAGATAAACTAGTAGGGTCTCATAAATGCCAGAAATAAATCGTATCAGAAACTCACCCCTCCACCGCTACCGATTCTTAATAAAAACGACATCCAAAGAAACCATCGAAACATGATAAGACATACCATTTCCGGATCGATCGAAAAAAAATTCAAATCTTACTCACATTTAAGAGAAGAAGAAATCTCAGGGTCTACTATATCGGATGCCTCCGCATCCTGCCAGGCTGGCAGTTCATAAAACTGCCTCTGCGGCTGAACTAAGCCGCTACACGGATAATTACCTTCTGAAGAACTACTACCACCACGCTCTCAACCGCTACTGGATGGTGGCATTTCTTTTGCTGATTGAGATCTAAATGAAATTCCCTGCGACTGCGCAAATACCTGATGACGAGAGAAAAGACGACTGCCTACTTGTCGGAGTAAGGGAAAATCCTCAAAAAGAATAGCCAAACTCACAACAATGATACCACTTTTTCGCTGAAAAGTGGAAACTGGACAGATTATTGAAAGCCACAAAGAGAAAAATTGGGTCTGATATTGACTAACTACTGACGCACTCTAAGAATCACGTGACACACACTGAGATAACCTGGAAGGTGACCTCCCAAAATAATCAGAACTCTTACCTCCAAATGAGGGTAACATGGTTACCCACCAGGGCCGTGGGATCTCTTACTTTCCCGCTCTAACTTATGGTATGCCTCGAACCTTCGAGCAATATCAACAACAACATCAAATGAAATCCCGACCTCAATCTCTCGAGCCATCTGGGATCTCAAGGAAAATGAAAGGTCATCAATAAGTCTTTGAATCTCTCGAAAGGCTCATGAACTAGTTCTGATGCATATCCAGCCATTCTATAGAATTCAATCTTATATTCTGAAACACCAACAGGCTAACCGACAGACTACCCTGTCCAATCCACTTGAACTGACAACATTTTTCATCTTGTTCGCTACTCGAAAGGAACTTTTTCCACGAATCTAGAGGAAAAACCGAATCAAGTTAACTAATAAGAGAGCAGCCCACAAATTCAAGGCTGGACCCCTGAAACTGGAAAGAAGAATAATCAACACCATACCGCTTGATATAATCAAGAGCCTGAAGGATATGCTGACATCATTTTATTTTAAAAAGAATCACGGGGTTTATTTTATGCATTGCTTAAGAATATCGGAAGGTTCAACCGCGTAAAATAATGGAACCTCTTTGGGCGCTCAAATCTAACCGTTACCTCGGCTGGCTAACCAGCCAAAACAATTAGAGGTACAACACGTACTACCTCCGGAATATAATTTACTACAGCAATATCAAGAACCGGAAAAGGAGCTCCCTGAAATCGAACGTCTGCACATGCGGCAACCTGATAGGCTGCCCAGCGATTAATAGGTTCTTACGGTATCTGCGTCGCCAAGATTCTCGTAAAGCATCGTAGAGAGCCAAGGGAACTACAAGGCCCTGCTCCCTTGCCCATCGCGAGCTGGTACAACTGGGACCTCCGTAACTAGATCGTCAGCACGATCAAAACACTCGCGGCTTCGTCAGTGCTAACCCCAGGTCAGACTGCTTCGTCTTGAACTCATACCGTTTGTTGATTTATCGCACAAGGGTTCACAATTACCACGAATGAATTAGCGAAAATACTTTTGCATCTTAGACCGACGGAAGATCAGAAAAGAAGGAAGTGAAACTTCCTAAATGCCATCATAGCCCCTCGTAGATAAGTACGGACGTCTACGTACCCATCAGCGAGACTCTACTAGACACTGTCTTAGTCTGGATAGACACTAAACTGGGCTCTGATACCAACTGACACGACCCGGAATCCGGTTAGGCCGTGCGGGCACCCGACATCCTCCCCTAGACCCGTCGGGCGAACCCTTACCAATTAAATCAGGAAAATAAATATAACAATTCACAAATAAGGACAAGACTTAAAACCAAAATACATACATACTGATACCTCTAAGCTGTACAAAAGAAATTACAGCTCACTACCCAACATACTAGGTTTAGGGTTATCCAGACTAGACATCTAAGAGTACAAAAGAAGACAAATACCTCCTGAAGGGAGCAAAATGCAACTAAAATAATAACCAATAAACTGGTGGCCATCCGGAATAAAAGCTGGCTCACCCTGACAGCTGAAGTCGTCTTGGCTCCTTCACAACGTGGAGAACTCAATCCTGGAGCGAACCTGCCGAAACGAAATAGATAGACAAGAAACAAACAACAAACAAGGGTGAGTCAAAAGGACTCAATAAGTGGGGCAGACTAGCCACCTCAAAGAATAGGATAACTAGCCAGGGAGAAAAGAAATAGATAAACAAAATTCCTTTTATTTAAATTATGAAAAGGCAGAGCCAGATAACAACCGAAAACATGTATGAAACCATAAACTCATCAACAACCAGGAACGTAAGATAACCAAAACATATAGGTATCCCGAACACATCAGCAATCAGAAATACATCCTGTTGCGGCGTGCAACCCAATCCATATATTTATACCGCTGCAACGTGCAACCCGATCCATATATTTATACCGTTGCGACGTGCAACCCGATCCATATATTTATACCGTTGCGACGTGCAGCCCAATTCATATATTTATACTGTAGCGGTGTGCAACCCGATCCTCGCAGCTCAGAATACAAGCCAGAAATATATAGGCAAATAAGCAATGCACGTAGAAGCTGAACATCAGTTATGTACCACAAGTCTACACAATGGTATGAAATGAAATGGAATGGAATGAAATAAAATGAGATGAAATGAAATGAAATATGATGCAAAGGGTCACATGTGCCCGTAATCCCATCCCGAAGCGGAATACTCCTGTATTCGAGGGGAATCCAATCTGATAACCAACTGGAGCGGAATACTCCTGCTCCTGGGGCGGAATACTCCTGCACCCGATATAATATAAACCAGAGGCGGAATACTCCTGCACTCTCCTGGGGCGGAATACTCCTGCACCCGATATAATGTAAAGCTGAGGCGGAATACTCCTGCACTCAATATCTGACATAAGAGCGGAATACTCCTGCTCTTGGGGCGGAATCCTCCTACCCTCAATGTGATACAATGGAGCGGAATACTCCTGCTCCTGGGGCGGAATACTCCTGCCCTCAATATGATACAATGGAGCGGAATCCTCCTGATCCTGGGGCGGAATACTCCTGCCCTCAATATGATATGCAATGTAATGCATATGAATGCAATGTGATGCAATAACCCTTCACCGGCGCGGGACTCTCATCGACAACCGGGAAGTAGATGCCAACTCGCAGCCAGGGTACAATGCTCAAATCCTCAATACAATACCAACAATAGGACATAACATATAATATATAATATAAATCCAAAGCTAAGGCGTAATGAGTACGCCTATCGGCAGCTACACACGTAAGAAATACGTGGTAGAAAATCCACGAGGCCAGGTGCCTCCAAAGAAATGGATATAAACACTTACCGTATCCCAAAGCTAGCCCTGATACTCAACCACTGCTTTTTCCTTTGGATTAACCGCCAAACGATCTCTTTCTATTCAATAAGAAGAAAAATTATATCAGATAAAGCTAAAGGCTTCATTCCTTATGTTTTAGGGCAATCCAGTTAGGAACCTGATACCCTATTCACATACGCAATACGCAGGCCAGACCTATATACAGGGTTCAAAGTCCCATAACCAAACTCTAAATAAATTATATTTATATGTTGCCCATGAATTACTGAGTGTGAATATATAATCATTTCCATCATCGGGGTCCAATTGACCCTTTAAACTATCAATTTACGCCAATAGGGTGATGTATAATATCCTTATTTTTACCGTAAAAATATATTCAAACACACGTAATAAGCTAAGATAATGAGTTAACATCATTACCTGAAGATTTGGGGTAAAAATTCCACTATTTTTCCACTCCTTTTTCCCTTTTTCCTTCTCTCTTTTCTAATTTTTTCTTTCTGTAGGTTTGTTCGAATGTTTCTGTATGTATTGCTAATTTCTAAGCTAAGGGATTTAATCCCCTTAGCTGACCGACAATCATTTTGACTTTTTCTCTTTTTCTTTTTTTTTTTTTTTTTTTATTTTTTATTTTTTTTTTAAATTCGCTACGACGATAAAAATTAAAATGGAACTCTAGAGAAGTCGAAATGATCCCAAATTTTTCAAGTAAGCTATACAAAATATATGTAACATACTCGCAAAGACGGATCTCAAATGGGATTCCCGAAACTCAAGATGCGAATTTAAATGAAAAAGGTCAAATTATTTAACTTTCGACATTTTTTTGCGGAACTAGCCGAACAACATCGAAATTCACTTTCGAAAAATTATAAAAGTCACAAATAATTATATGAACCCAACGGCGCTTTCGGATTTCGAATCGGAGCTCATTCGGCAAAAACCGAGCTCGAAAATCTCCTTTTAATATTAATCGCCATTAAAACTGAAACCTTCTTCCGATGCCTACCAAACGAGATCTGACTTAGCTCAAATTTTAGAGACAGGTCCTAATGGACATTACGAATATTTTAAAATTATCGACACGCCAATCGGAGTCCTAACTTTCGAAACGACTGACCGAGGTCGTTTCATAAGCAAAGGACTTATGTCGTCCAAGAGATAAGGAAACTGCACCAATTTGTAGTAATGAAGGTCTATGGTGCGCATCCTCTAAAGAGCAATCGCATATCAACAAGACCAAGGATGTAGCCTTGCACGCAATGCCAAAGCTGATCCAAGTCCATTCAACGCAGCACCATAACCACTGCATCGTCAAATGCCACGCCAACAAGTGTAACTCCCATCATTTAAAATGTTGGACATTTGTGACTCCACAGCACCATAAAAATGCAACCCTTACAACGCATGAAGCTCCTTGTAACAATGGCAAAGCAGCTTGCATCTTCATTGAATTTGTAAGAACAAATGTAGAACCAATGCATAAACATATCCTCATCACGAGCAACATCATCATCAATTGCGTAGACCAAAACCAAGCTTTGTCGCGCAATGAGAAGCTGGCCAAAGTGTACAACCCATTGCATGACAGAGAATAGTTCCTAGAGCAAAATGAAACAAAAGTAGAAGGCTCCCTTCCATTTGTAAATGCTGCATCCAAGTGTGGAAAAGGAACGGGCGTGATTGGGACGCGGCGCATGCCAAAGACGCGCAAAAAACTGGACAATCTGTTTGGTACGACGCGATGGGGCACGCGGCGTGCCGGCCAAGGCGTGAGTAACCCCTCCCTTGTAGAGCAAAGGTGCTGCACACGCAAAACAAAGTGGTTGTTGTTGTTTACATTCTCCATTCTAAAGGATGCTAAAAATAACATCTCAACGTGACAACATAGAGCAGCAGGTGTTGAAAAGAATCTGGATTCCATCCCCACAAAATACAAACTGAATACGTCGCCATGCCATAGGGAAAAATGAACTCCCACGTTGAGCTCCCAGATTGCCTCCATGCTTAGATAGAATTGAGCTTCATACAATATTGCACAACACTTGTGAAACCTGCAAAATGAACAAACAGCATTAGTAGAAAAAGTATCCCCCTCCTGTTTATGATCGACTTGCATCATGTTTGATAATTTTTGGACGATACATTGGTAATTGAGCCTTATCCCAATTCAAAATCCTCCTCCCAATTACATTCAAATCTGTGAAGCTAAAGAGCTGTACATCATCCATCTCATATGCCAAATTTGCCAAATAATCTGCCAACCTATTTCCCTCACGCAACACATGAGCAAAACTAAAATTACCTCGACTCCTCAAACCCACAATTTCATCAATCACCTCAGCTATGCTCTAAGGAACATCCCACAAACCTTCAATAATGTTTTTGAGGAGCAAAGAGTATGTCTCAATAAGGATAGGCGAAGCAACATGTTGTAAGCAATATTTCATAGCCTCACAAATAGCAAAAGCCTCCGCCCTCACATTAGAACCTTCCCCAATCAGTTTTGCCTTTGCATATACCAAGTTTCCTTCATCATTTCGTAAACAAAACCCAAATGAACTCAGTCCAGGATTACCTCTACTCGCTTCATCCGTGTTACACTTAATCGTACCCACTTGTTGATACTTCCAAAGCACCTTGATATACTTAAAACTTGGCCTAAAATCGTAAAGAAACTTGACTAACAAAGGCCAATCTTGAGGGACATGCTACATACCTAGATAACGAGTCAACAAAAACTTATACAAGTTCCAATTTACCTCATGAACAACACGCTGGAAGAATACTCGACCACCATGAGCCACTGTTTTGCGCCTCTTCCAAAGTTCCCACACAATAAAACCCGGAATAGCCTGACAACGTACTCTCAACCTCGGATGTTGTCTACTCTTCCACCATTTGTTAATAACTTGACGAAATCTCCAATCTTGAATCACAAACCCCACTGCATTGGCATAATACGACCACAGACTCTTTGCAAATGAACTTGTAACAAACAAATGCTCTCGAGTTTCTTCTCTTGGATGTAGGCAACACCAACAACGTGATGGAAAATTGAACCCAATTCTCTTCAATTCATCATCTAGAGGCAGCTTACCTTTCCAAGCGCACCAAAGAACAAATGAACTTTTAAAAGGAACTCTTTTCAACCACATCATTTTATACTCATCTTTCACCTTCGCTTTACCTCTAACATAATTATAGGCGCTGCTCACAGTGAATTGACCATTCGAAGTCAGCTCCCACGATGCAAAATCTCTCCTTTGCGTAATGTTACCCGACTGAATAGTATCAAGAACATGCTGCGCTAAGTCATGTGGTAATATCCTGCTTTCCCATTGGAATTTGGAGTTCCCCCAGCTTTAATATCCTGATCATTTAATAACATCAAACCCTCAGCTTGAATTCCTGAACTTAATTTACTCCTTGGTAAACTAGGAGTCTGCATTAACTCCATGTCCAACAATAAATTCGCTTCCAGCATGCTTGCGGAATGACGCAACCCCTGAGCTTTATTCACATTCATTACACCCTTCAGCTTTAAAGCCTTCACCTGGACTTCCTCCTCATTAATTTGGACACCACAAATTCCAACAAGATCTTTGTCTAGGGACACCGAACCCCTAGCTTTAATATTATATGCATGACCTGCACTCCCCGCTTTTGTATCATTCAAAATTGTGCTAGGATTCTCAACTAACTTAACAGTTTTCTCAATTTTTTCTTGCACATCTGTTGGAACTAATTCCTCCTCTTCTTGTAACACCTCAAAAGCATTGATATTACGTGCAGCTATCTTAGTTCCAGCTTGTTCTTGAACATTAACAACAGTGTTTTTCTTCTTCGTAACAACTTGCCAAGCATTTGGGTAGCGATATGGGTTTTGTCGTCGAAAAATATTGTCAACCTTCCTGCCTTGATTCACAATGTGAGCATGAGTACCCTTATCCTTATTTACACCACTTGGTCCAGGATCCCCTACAACTTTGCCACTTTTAAGCACTTTAACCCCTTGTTGAACTGCACCTTGTCCTTCATTATTATCACCTCGATCATTAGACTCCTCATACAAATCTAGGTGTAGAACTCTACATTCCTCATCAATATGCCCTTGCAAACAACATTGGGAACAATATTTTGGAAGATAATCGTACATGATATTAATACACTTAGACTTTTTCTTCCCCGTTTCTTCATCTACTTCGACAATATCAATTTCATGTGGCAAATCACCTAACAAATCAATTTCCACTTTTACTGTAGCACAACTAGGTCGTGTATGATTCAATGTAGCTGCATCCAAGTGTAGGGGCTTACCCACTGTCAAAGCTAAGGAAAAAATACATTCCTTCACAAAAAAAATAGGTGGCAAGTTGGGGAAGGAAATCTAACCTATAGCAATTGATGTCTCTTTCCTACGATCACACCAAGGATCCCACTTGAGGGTTCTCATAAAAAACGACTCACGTCCTAGTTTAAGCCAATGACCTTTAGAGAGCAAGTTGACATAGCCTTCTAAGAGAGAGCAACGAAAAAGAATGCTCCTATAGTCCAAAGAACCAATAACACAGTGTCCACGAATCTCACATTGGGTAGGAATAACTTTACGGAGATCATTCAATTCTGGAGAGCCATACGTAAACTTTTCAATTATACCATATATCAATTTCGTGGATGCTATGGACTGTTGAACCTCACGTTTGTTCCACATCATAGTAGGACGTCCATTTATCTTTTGAGGATGACGAATAGGAAGTAAAGAAGCTTGGGCAGCTTGGGTTTCAGTGGTTTGTGAGGGTGGAACCACCACTGCAGCATAGGAGGCAGTGGCAGGGATTGGTGTGGGTTGGGACGTTATAGGGGTGGTGGAGTGGACTGAGCAACCCCAGTGGGGGGCTGCCCAGTGTCCTGGGTGGCCATGGACGAAGTCTAGGAGTGGCAGCTATGGAGTCGCAAAGAGCTCGCCTGAAATCGCCAAAACCCTAGAGAGAAAACGTACGTAGGGTTTATCCTCCCTTTTTCTCTACTTAAACCATCAGCTTCTTCATTTTTTTACCACCATCTTCCTCTTCCTTTTCACGATCACCATCTTTCTCTCCAGTCCTCAAAACATCACTTTTTAACAGTTCATCAATACCGGCATCGTCTAAATCCACCCTTCTTTCACCCTCATCTGCAGCCCTCTCCAAATCCTCCCCACCTTTACTTAGATCGTAACTTCGTGCTGGACTTTGGCTTTCCTCTTGTTTATCCCCTTTGTTTCGTGGACCTACTACTTCTCCTTGGCTATCATCATCACTCTCCACAACTAATTTTCTTTTAGTTTTTCTAGTTGTTCTCGGGTGTTTAGGAGTAGGTTCTAAATCTGCAGGAGTACGTTCCGAATCTGAAGTAGTAGGCTTCTCAGGTTTCTTCTTCGGCGGAGGGACCTTTCTTTTAGAAATTTCCTTCTTGGGAGTCTTTGTAGGCTGCTTCTTCTGCTCATCTTCATCTTTCAATGTTAAATTTCTCGGTCTTAAATTTACCATTTTTCTGCAAAGCAAAACAAGGGGACACAAAATTTAGTTACAGAAAATCATGAAAATCCAATTAGATGCTTAGAACCTCAGCTACTATGGTGTTCGGAACATCAAGACACATAACAGTAATAACTTCAATTTGCAACTAATAAAGCAGTGTCGGTTCACAGATACCCTCAAGTCGTCACAATTTAACCAAAAAATGTAAAAAGCCTAAAAATTTCAGTTGAACATCAAAAATTCCCTTTGTAGTTCGGAACTACTTTACCCATTAAAACATATAATGCCATTCAATTTCAACAATATTACACATTTTGTACAAAAATAAATACCCAATGCATCGTTAATCACTGTCGATGAAAAAATTAAAAACAAAAACCTAGGTTCGAGATTTACACCACATTTTAATGATCATGACATTTTTTACCTTTTATATTTAATACTTTGTTGTATTGCTGGTCGGATTCCTTGAAAACCACAGAGAACTTGAGAGTATTTGGTTTAGATTTGGCATGAAAGATGAGATGAAATGAAGAAGTTGAAAAAGCCAGGGGGGGGGGGGGGAGAGAGAGGGGAGGTTATACATGTTGTTCCCAATGTTTGAAATCATTATTATGTATGTTTTAAGAAAAAAACCCTCAAGTTTTAAAAGTATTGATTTAGTCCATGATTAGTCTTAATCAGACTTAGAACAAAAAGAAAATGGAAAAGAAAAGGCGAGACCCTTTTCTGCCAAAAAAGACTTGTGGAGTTTTGGAACGCCACATCTCACGAGTTACTTTGCACCAGTTCTGTTTTTTTTTCTTTTTTTTTTTTTTTTTTTTTGTGGCTGAGAGAACTCTATTATGCTATGATATTTAGTAGGTGCCCATTGCCCAGTATATTTAATGCACCAAGAATCTCCTATTTGGTTTTAGGTAAAGAAAATGAAACCCAAAAAAAAAAAGTACAATTGAGTGGTAATATACTATTGTTATACTGCTATTTATAATCTATTGAGAAGGTCATTCTCATCAAAGTTTTTATTTCTCACTGTTTCCCACCTTTTAAAAGATGAATAATTAGAAAGTGGTAGTACATAATGATTTATTGGAAAGTGCTTACTTGAACTATCAAGCAAATATATTGTTAAGAGAGTACTTTTCAGTTGATTACTCATCCAAGCAATTGCTAGAGCTGTTATATATTCATCCTAATGTTAGGCACTTTCATCTGAGTTCAATGTAAAACCATTTATCTATTTTAGTGAATGGTAAATTGCCTTTTAGCAGTTTACTGAGCATCATTTTCATTGAACAAGTAAGTTTCTCCCAAAATGGAAGAGATCTTATGTACTGATCTGCAAATTACCTTGATTTAAAGTATTTATAATTAAATATTCATGATATTGCTTTTGAACCATGCCACTCATTAGAACTTCTTGGAAAAATATTTGTAGTACTGAACAAAGTCTTATTTCTGCTACTTGATTATTTCCAACGTCATTCAATTTGTGTGAAAAGTATGGGTGAAGTTTTATCGCAGGAGTTTGCGCTTGTATATTGATCTATATCTGAATATTGATTTCATTTTGAATGCGTAGGGAAAATCAGGTGATGCATGTGGCACTCATGGCGAGAAGTCAATATAATATTTTTGAAGTTCATGAAGACAATTGGGCTATTATGATGTCTTCTATTATTCAGGATATGATATGAATACAGTAGGTTATGTAAAGTTCATAGTTGATGCGCACTTTGAAGCAATGTGTTTTATTTGTTGATTTATTACATGAAATACAATTATTTTTTGAAGTTTATTGCAATGCATAAGCTTTTGTAACAATTATGCTATTCTACTTAAAATATAGTGATTGAAATCTTTATAGTTGAGCAATGATATATATATATATATATATATATATATATATATATATATATATATATATATATATATATATAAAGAGAGAGAGCCAAAATTGCCACACTTAAAAAGTGTGGCCTTAGGTTGTTGGCAAATGTGTGGCTATATAATAAAAAAGGTCACGTTTTACAAGTGTTGCTTTAGGAGCCACGGGTGAAAAGCGTGGCCTATAAAGTAACAAAAGCCACACCTCAAAAGTATAGCTATAGGTCATAAAAAGCATTGCTATAGGGGATATGTTTAAAGCGTGGCCTTTGGTCAATGAAAAACGTTGCCTTCGAGCAAAGGTAACGCCTCTTTAGGCCACCTCTTGAAAAGCGTAGCCTTAAGTCAAAAAGTGTGGCCTTTGATAAAAGACCACACTTTCTGATAGCATAGGCCACACTTTTCAGATGTGGTTAAAAGCCTAAAATGTTGTAGTGTTCAAAACGTCTTTGCTTGTTTACTCGAGTATTTTAAGATTTTCTAGTACTATGCAGGCGGGCATCCCCACCGACATGTAGGTTCAAATTTATTGAATTGACGAGTTCAACTTATGAGTAATGCCTGGTGGCTGAGCTAGACGTGATCTAGCTCTAAGCTAGTAGTTTACCCTACTTTTTGTAGCGAAAAATGGGTGTATTACTTCAACTTAGATCTGGCCGTAGTTATGAATAGTTGGATCGTAGATGGATCTGAATTGTAATTGTATAATTGACTAAGTAAAATAGTAGTTTTATTGATAAATAGGGGGTGCAGGGCCTGAACTGTTGTGGGTGAAAACTCGTAATATGTCTGATGAGTAAATAGATACTGCAATCGAAATTAAAAGAAACTAAAGGCTCAATTAAAGTAAATACTGAGAAGGATTGTACTTCCATCGTCGAACGGGGGTATCTGCCCGGGCTCCATCGTTAGAGGGTCCTGAGCCTCGAGATGTAGCCTGTGGGCCGCTGACAATCTGATGGTATAAATCCCTATTGATTAAACAATAGTGAATTGCCTGCCTTCGGAGCTATCTGCTTTCTGACTTGTCTTTGGGGAGTATTCCCGTGTCCAAGTAGTTAATCAGTGCACGATGCTGCTCTTAGGCGGAACCCATGCTTGGAAATTCAAGGTTCATCAAGTCCGCGGGGGTTAGCTTGATCACTATCTGTTAGTCGTCTGAATGTGTGAATCCTCGGGCACTTCGTCCTCGTTTGAGCTTTCCTCCTGATAGATAAACTCCCATTTGTGGAAATTTTCCAAAGTGTTTTAATTTTCCCTTGCCAATCTGGCGCACAGACGTTTTCCATGGTAAAAACCTCATTTGCCCGGCTGACCACCAACTGGGAACTACTGTAAAGTGTGAACTCCCTAGCCCCCACTATGTAGGCTAAGTCAAGAGCTTGAGTTATGGCCTCATATTCTGCTTCGATACTTGAAACTTTCACGGCCTTGCAGAAGACCTTCCCGATAGGAGTTTCGACCCATAAATCGAGGTTGGCTTCTTCTCCTTTCAGATCCACATTCGTACGAATTTGCCAGTGTCTAGGCTCAATCATTTATGCCTAAAATTGGACATCTAGGTTAACCACTTAAATTTATGAATGGGTCATAAGCAATACAGTAAAATACGATGGAAAAGTAAGTAAACAAAGAAGAAAATAGTAGACAAGAAAGTAAAGAGACTTATTCCTTGAGAATAGCCGGATTCAGTGGTGAATCAGTTGACGTACAATACAATATGAGGAGGGGTATTTATAGCAGAGATTATCCAATTCTAATTATGGTAAAATACAAAGACTAATGAGGCTCATAGGCCTATAAACTCAAGACAGTGGTATACACGAAACCCTAACTAGGAGACTGTAACCCTAAGGCAACGGGATGTATGTCTTGTGTCCTACGCCAGTACCGCCTGAACGGTCGCAACTTGTAGAACATGCATGTATCCTCTATGCCCGTTGACTTGTACGACAAGTCTAGTCTCGCCAGCTGGACTCGTATCCCTGTAATAATAGGTAACGTAGTTTTGCCCACACATCAAGAAACAAAATGGACAATAAGTGAATTGATTGAAATAATCTGGACGATACACAGTAAACGATGAGTAAAACAGGCGATATATGAATCAACTGATTAAATATATGAACAAAGATTAAATGAACCGACCGATCGATTTAGATAGAGTTACGCGATCGAATAAAACAAATTAGATAGCTACTAGTGAGAAAATGAGCGATAAGCACAAATAATTTGATTAACTAATGATGATACGTTCTTAGACAGTTAATAGTGATTTTAATTAGAACCGGTCAAATAAAAGCAATAATGATAATTAACGGATCAAAAGGAAACAATGATAATGATGAAAGCAATAAATAAACAAAGCGGTAAAGCTCATTGATTTATTTGAATGCTCGTGCTCCGGCAAGAATGCGAGCTTCATCTCCTCCAAAGCAAAGCCCAAACAAGATTACAATAACGTAACAACACAGTGGTAAAGAAGAACAGCGGTGATTGAAGTAATTTGTTGTGGATGCGAAATGCATAAAATGTTAAACGAGATTCAGTTGTTCAAAAGAATATAAAAAAATACAATGAGGGGAGAGGGCCATATTTATAGCTGAAGACTCCTAGACCTAGTATGCCTCCATCTTGCGCACTTTTCTCCATATTAGTTGGCACACCTATCCACGTCTCAATGACCGTCATAAAAAAGCAGGATTTGGTTGATCATGCTTATCCGCTACAACAAATCTCTTCCTTTACTTCGGAAGACTTGACTTCGGCCGATATTGTTAGATGGACGATCACCCTTTGCTGTCGTTTACTCTATGTGAACCCTTCGCTGACTTGTCCCCGAATTTTGCTCTGAGCTTGCCACATCAACGGACACGTGCCACTACGTGTCCGGACGAAGTCTAGCCAATACAGATAGTCCGCCCACTTGCAGAGTGAGTGTCCGCAAGATCTTGGCAAGTGCCCTGAATTTTAGACGGGAAAACACATGGAGTCCTCATAGCCGCGCATTTTGTAAAGCCAAACTGTCACTTCGCCTTCCCATCAGGGTAAGGCACACAATCGTGCAGACGACGGTTTCTTGCCAATTGCCGATGTTAATCATTACCTCTAACCTTATAAATACCACATTTGATCTTCCATTCCTAGCTTTTACCGAAAACCTTACAAATTCTTGAAAGTTTCTGCAAACGTTATCTCTTCTAGCGATAAAACTTGGTAATCTTGTTTAGAAAATTTTGCTCTACTTTCTTTCTTTTACAAATGGCGTCTGAAAAAAATATCATTTCACCAATTTCTACTACGGATATGGTTGTGTCAGCCACTTAGATTCTGCTGCCGCAGTGCCGCCACAGTCTGTCGTAGCGGTTGGACAAGCCACTGTGCTGGCCTCTCTAAAGTTAAAGAAAAAAAAAAAGAGGAAACCTAAGGGGTTTGGGTCGGAGAAGTTATTTTCTAAAATTATTCCGGAGGTCAACTACTATAATGATTTCAACATTAGCTATTAGAGCCCGTCTCAGAAAACGGCGAAAAAAAGAAAAAATTTCTATGTCGACGTCGTATTTTATGCCATTACTCCGACTTCTATCCCAAGACTTTAAGAGGAGTGTGGATGGAAAGAGGACGAGGTTGAAGTAGTTTTCCTTTCAGAGGATATGACTTTGGCCAGTCATCGGGACAACTATTCTATGGTTCTCACTTACCTTTTCAAGATCGGGTTCAAGTTTCCAATCGATCCTTTGATCGATGTTTTGTCTTCTTTCCTGTCTCCATCGATATGGAGGCTGGTAGCTATGATATAGTGGATAGCAAAAAAAGCGAAGGTAAAGTTAACCCTTCAACAAATTCTGCATCTTTACTCTCCCCGTGTTTACAAGGCCGAGGTAGTCACCTTAAGAAAATGGGGCCCGAGGGCTTTGATTTCAAAAAATGACAATGATCTCCGAGGTTAGGACCAACATTTTGTCTTTGTTCAGACGAGTCAACTGGCTGCTCCGAGAGCAAATTTTATTCTAGACAAATGGAACCGAGCACGTAAGCAATTGCCTTTGCTTTTCTTCTAATTTTCTTATTTACTGATTATCTTCCTCCGTTTCAACCAACAAAGTGGAGTTTGAGCTGATCCCCGACATCAAGGGGCAGTTGATCAAGGTCTTGGACAAGACAACGAACGAAGAGAGGACTTGGAAGCACATTGCTTCTAGTTTAGAAGTAAAAGCCAAACATCATGGTAAATCTTTCTGCCTTTCTTCCTTCAACTATGTTTGAATTAAAACCCTCTTCATATATTAAAGAGGAATTCCTTTAGGCATCACCGACACCGAAGGAGAGTCAAGTAGTGATCAAGATGGGAATGAGGTGGCCGATGGGGAGAAACCCGAAGGAGGGCCCCCGAATAAGATAAAGAAGATGACTTACCATGAGGGCCGAGCAAACCTGATTGCTAAAACTGCTAAAAAAACAAAAAAAGAAGGCCGAAAAAGAGAAAGCCAAAGCAACTATTACGCCCAAGTCTATCGAGGATGTGGTTGCGGGGGCAGTCTTAGTTGTGGACGTTATGAAAGCGTCCAAGGAAGGGCTATTGGTTCGGTACACTTTCGAGCAGAATGTCGCCGAAGAGTCGGGTTCTGACAACCGTTGAGGCGCCCAAAGAGGTCAAAAAAAGAGAAAATCCATGAAGCGACCGAGTATCTTAGGGCGGCCGATGAGTATGATGGCGCCCCCATTATGGAATTCATCGTCGATGGGCTCTCCCAACCTCCACTGTCTCTGATAGTAGAAGCTACTTCAGGTTTGGGGTGTAGATCTGAAGGAAGAGCGGCTGCCTCTGTTCCTGTGAGATCGGTGCCTGAGGAAGAGAAGGGGAGAGAGGGGAAGCTGCCTCTTGACCGCAAAGTAGAGCCTACGAAATCCACGCATATAGAAAGTTCAGGCTCGTCATTTTTCATTGCATATCACGATGAGCCTATAACTTCATTGCCAAAGGGATATGACACAGCTGCTTATGCTGCTCTCAAGAGAGCTGATGCCATCGGGGAGATAAAAGAGTGATCGATCACTATAACTGTCCCCGATAATGTTGATTTTCTCAGATTTCTAAGGCACATTGCCGATTACTTATATGTCGTGACTGGATAGATGGAGTGGGCCTCGATGAACTATCGAAGTGATCTAAATCTTGCCTCCTAGGTTGCTTATGATGCTTTTCGGGTAACTTTCTTTGCTCACACAAATTTCTCTCTTTTCTGTTTCTTTTAAGTTGATCAATTCTTTGTTCTAGACCACCATTCTAGCGATCGAATCGGTCGATCACATCCAACAACTCAAAGTTGGAATTGAGTGTTTGCATGAACGAGCAGCCTTTTTGCCATCTCCCGGCAGCGCTTGTCATAAAAACCTTAAGGTTTTGAAAGTAAAGTACTCCCAACTTGAAGCCGGATCGAGCGAGAGAGCAGTCGCTCATGCTCTTTGTGAGTCGAGGTTGGAGTCGCAAATTCAAGCGTTGAGATAGAAACTCGAGCATTTCGAGGCCAATGTGGGAGGCAAATGTGCTAAGTTGGAGTTCGAATTGAGCAACAGGGATTTGGAGATCACTAAGCTGAAAGAAGATCTTCACGTTCTGCAAAGCGACAAGAAAGATCTGATCGCTCAAATCAAGGACTTGACGGAGACGAACCGGAGCCTTTTAAACCAAAATCAAGACTTGGGAATTTAGCTGGTCGGTCAAAAGAGGTCGATGAAGGATAACTTTGAAAGCCATAATGAGCTGATCCTTGCTGAATCCCGACGAGATGTCCTTTTAATATGGACGTTGAACTGAAAGATACCCTTCAGACTGTGAGGATAGCTTGTGAGGATTTTGGTATCCCACCGAGTTCTTGCGATGAGGAAGGGGAATCTGGTGAAGATGAGGACAAGGATGAAGAGTGACTCCTCCAAGACCCTTTTGCCCTTAGCTAGTTTTAGCGTTGTTTTATTGCGGCTGAAGGTTGTAGCCGGTTTGTAATTATAATGAGGCAGTTAGCCATTTCAGTTAATGAATTTCTTTCCTTCCGTTTATCATTATGAGTTTTGCTTTCAAAGATAGAGTTTATGTTTTATCATTTTGAAGTTCCAACAACTTCATTGATTTTTCAAAAGATAAGTTATGCTTCCATCATTCGAAGTTTCAACGAATTTATTTAATTTCCGGGAAGGATTTACATTATTGGGGCCCAATGTAATAATGCCTAATGAAGAAGGACGTCCTGTTTTCATGCAAATTCACTATTCGAACATTAAGTTCGGGATTATTGAATAAATGTTGAACATTTTAGACTTTTTAACTAGCGTAAAGATTTGACGTCGAGTTTTGAACATGAAGTGTGTTTCACTGAAAATGATATTGGTCGCTATCGGGCACTTAATACAATATATTTTCGACCTTTAATGTCGAATGAGTTCTAAGTTTAGCTGTTTGAGGCGTAAGTGATACAACTTATGTTTGGTCGCTAACGGACCGTTTACATAGCAGCTAGTCCTAAATACGAGCAGTCCCCAGTGTGAGTTCTCGACTTTGATCATTTTAAGCATCATGTTTTCAAATGGTTTTAACGTTCACAAACAGTCCCCGATATCTAGGCAGTCCCCAGTCTTCGAATAATCGACTACATTCGAATGAATTCTTGTAATACTGTGGGATTCCCAGTATCTAGGCGGTCCCCAGTCTTCAAATGATCAGTTGGCCTCTATCCTTTCCCTCCCGAGTGTTCGAATGTGAAGCATGAGGAGTCGTACACTGGATTAACAATTCTGTTTCATTTTCTTGAAGCAAGGATGCAAAAGAAGAGATCCAGAATTGACTTAATGATGAAGACCACGTTAGAGAATTCGTCAAACTTATCGACCCAGAATTCGGAGAGTCTGAGGCTCATATGTTCGTGTGTAATGTGCGTCATCATTCGATTCAACCTATGCCTATCATCTAAAAGTGTTAGTACCAAAAAAAAAATAATGAATGTGTCTGAATGGGAGTAAGGAAAATAAAATGAAATTTATACGATACCGAGTGTTTAGAAGTAGTATTTCTTCAATTAGGTGATATTCCAATTGAAATCAACCGTCTTTGAATCTAATGTTTCTAGCTAATAGGACCCTTTATCGACTGCCGTTTTGACTCGATAAGGTCCTTCCCAACTGGCTCCTAACTTGCCTTTGTTGGGCTCATCCTATTTTGGCTGCTTCTTTTTCACAAAATTGTCACCTGCATTAAGGACTTCGATACTTGACTTTTTTGTTGAGATAGTTTTCTATCCTTTGTTTTTGTGCTTGCATCCGAACCAAAGCCATGTCTTTTTTGCCTTTGAGCAAGTCTAAGTCAATAAACATAGCTTCTTTTTTTGATTCATCAGTGGAATGAGTGAACCGAAGGCTTGGTCCACCGACTTCCACCAGAATCAATGCTTCAGATCCATAGACGAGTGAAAACAGAGTCTCCCAGTGCTGTTTTTCACCGTTGTTCGATGAACCTACAGTACGCATGGGAGCTCGTCCGGCCAGTTACCCTTTGATTTATCCATCTTCTTTTTCAAATACTCAATTATCGTCTTGTTGGATGACTCAGCTTGTCCGTTTGCGCTTGGGTGATATGGAATTGATGCAATCTGCTTGATCTCCCATTTTGCAAAGAAAGTTGTTATCTGCCTTCAGATAAATTGCTTACCGTTGTCACATGTGATCTCCTTGGGGATCCCAAAACGGCACATAATGTCTTGTCAAATGAATTTGATGATCTTTCTTTCGCGAGTCTTAGCCAGAGCGACTGCTTCTACCCACTTAGAAAAATAATCAGTTAAAATTAAAATAAATTTTACCCCACCAGACGCTATTGGAAGCGGCCCGACCAGATCCATCCCCCATTTCATAAACTCCCACGATGACATGACTAAATGAAGGGGCTCGACTTGTTGATGGAGGAGATTGCCAAGATGTTGACATTTGTCGCATTTCCAGACGAAGATTTTGGCATCCTTCCCCATGGTCGGCCAATAAAATCCGACTCTAATCAACTTTCGTACCAAAGACTTGCTTTCGGAGTGATTGTCACACTCGCCTTCATGAACTTCTCTCATCACATAGTCCGTTTGGCCCGAGCCCATACATTTTGCTAAAGGACCACTATACATTCGCATATAGAGCTCGTTGTTCACGAGGCAGTATCGGGCCGCTTTGGCTTTGAGCGCTCGGGCAGCTTTCTTGTCTTCGAAAAGAATACCTGCCTGCAAATAAGAAAGATATTTGTTTCTCCAATCCCAAGTGTTGTTGATATTGTTTACCTCATTTTGAGTCCGTTTGAGGGGCGACTCATACAGGTGTATAATCGATCCGCTAAGGCTGTCTTCAATATCAGCCATCGAACCGAGGTTGGCTAAGGCATCAACCTCAACGTTTTCCTCCCTTAGGATTTTCATTATTCTCCATTCGTGAAAAGAACCTTTGCCAGCGATTTTTGCATTTATCGCACCTTTTTTTTTTGCGAACTACTATGTGTTCGAAACAGAATTTGACTTATTGGAACTCATGGTTAAGACTTGGAGTCGCCACCTAACATATTTTTTTAACTAGGAGTATTAACTCACCTACTTTATTTCTAGCCAATTTTTATAGTTAACACCAAAATATGGTCTTCTGACCTAAAAATTCTAGATAAGGGTTCAGGTTAAACCGAAAGGAAGGTATTAGGCACCTCTCAGGTTCCACTAAATGTGGTTCTCGGCCGGACGAAATAATTGGGATTCAGAATATAAACTAAGTAAAACAAGTAAACAATTTCTACTATAATATGCAATTAAGATACAAATAGTTGCATATGAAATTGAGTAAAAGGTTTCGTCTTCTTTATCGACTTCTTTTCCAACATCGTCTTCTTTAGCAAACTTTGTCTGAATGTGCCTTACAGATAAAACAACCTAGTTAGTATGTCAATACATAAATGAAAGAAAGGTAAAATAACAATAATGTTTCAAATATTTGTCTTTTTTAGCAATGTCTTCTTTAACGACTATCTCCGGGAAGTATCTCGCAAGAAAAAAGTTGAATTTGAATTAGTATAATAATTAATAAATTAAAATAGATAATAAAAATATAAATAGAATAATAATAATAATAATAATAATAATAATAAGAAAATAAAGGGAAAAAATAAATTTTAAAGGTTAGGCTCAAATTTGATGGTGTATCGGATAGACGTTAGGGATGTCGGTACGTTTGTAAATACGGTAGCCGGCCGGTTGCCATGTCAAACACAGATCCCACTGCTCCATTGTTGGCTTGTTTTTCAATAAAGCTCATACCTGTCACCATCGCCTATTTTGTTTTTTTGGAAGGGCAAAAATCATAAGGGACTATATTGCTGCAATCGGAATGAGATTGTATTGGTCTCCAAATTGTCATTCGTCATGTAGTAGTATCATGTTCAAATCAATCGGTAGGCCTAAAAATATTTATTTTCATTGGCCAATATCAGAACTAGTCAAGATTTTCGTTAAGCATTTTCATAGCATCGTCCAGATCAGTGTAGAGACAGTGACGCCCAAATTCATTCAGAACCAGTAAACACCACAACCTAGAGATGGGGATAAACCATTGCAAGTGTATAACAGAGATCCAGTAGTGTGAATAATCAGCCAATAACATTGAGAACAACAACCAATTCAACAAATAAATGGGTCAACTGTACAAACATGCAAACATATCACACGAAATCAAAATCCAGAACCAGAGAATTGAATAGCAAAATTAAGCCTGAGTAAGACCTAGAATAATTGTGGATATAACAACTCCAGTGTCAAGACATGTTTCTAATTTTATATGAACGCAGCAGCAGTTGCACAGGGCAAATAAACGATTGCCGACAAGGTTTTTCGGCGAACCTCGCTGCATCGCTGCTACTCTCTGTTTCTGATGTCTTTTCCTCCTCTTTCTTTTGCTTTCGCTAACAAAATAAACAGAACAAGATGATGAAGTAGAGTAGGAGAGAAAGAGTGAACGGTGATAGGTTTTTCGAGGGATTTCTTTTCTGTCACCCCCTTTTACCGGTGGTTCTCCGCTGTTCCGATCATCCCCTCTCCCCATTCCTTTGTTCTCCCCCTGTTTTCACTATGTGTGTGTGTATATCCCTCACAACTCCCACTCCCTCCACAGTGAATTTTCTTTGATGTCTTTGTGAAAGAACATATATGCAGCGGAAGCAGTTCAAACATCATACTCACATGTATTCTAGACAAACTAGTAGCAAGCATTCAGTTTTGCAATAATATAAAACGGAATACCTGTTAAAGCCCACACAAAGACCTTCAATAACCTTGTTGTCCAGTTGCTCCAGCTTTCCACGGTCTTCTGTTGTGTACCCGATCAATTCCCAGACCAACAGTACTTGGGTGGAACTAGTGCTTCAGAGAAAGAGGGTGAAAAAAATATGTATTTTTCGTGTGTGTGCAGTGGAGGCCAAAATCCTCCTTTTATAGGTTAAGTTTTGGGGTTTAAAACCCTTCTCCAAAACCTGTTAGGATTTTTCTTTTCCACCAAACAACTTTCTACCGGTCCAAATTAGATTCGGTCACAACAGGGACCACAGAATCAATTAATAAGGCTTCCAATTATGGAATTAATTCTTTTTCTCTAGAATTAACCTTTCCATAATAAATTACAAATTATTTCCACTAGAAATTCGTAATTGCACTCCTTAGATGAATTTCGAATTCTTCCATCAAATCTTATTTAACTCCCCATGTTAAGATTGCAGACACCAATCAATAATATTAAATTACTGACAACTTAATATATTGATTAAATGAATATCCTTTAGATTTCCACTTAACTTATTCCATGTGTCGGATACAAAGTCCACTAGCTAGGTTTACACATAGAAGCTTATCAGCTTTCATAAAGGGATGTCATCAATCTCTATTGCGAGACGTGGATTCTATCAACTAGCTATCACTTCGCAAATGCATATTATCATTATCCAACTTATCAGGAATTATTTGACCCAAATATCCTGGACCTCACCTATTGATAAATCAAGACAATGAATAATATACATCACTCATAATAGCTATATCAAGATTAAGAGTATAAGTACATCTGATGAGCTAGAGAGTTTGTTTTATATAGTCAGTATAAAAACACTTATCTCTACTTGGTCCATTCAATACACAGAAAGTGCACTAGCATAAGAAGTTGGAACTATACCGTTCCCATAATCAAGATAAATTATATATAATCTTGTACTACAATCATACCGATGGTTTTGTCCAATTTCTATCTTAGATTGCAAACACTACTTCATTATTTATAACAACCGATGATTTAATCTTCCGTGTATAAGCTTGGCTCTACACACTAAATCAACTACTGTATAAATAATAGGACACACATGACACAATTGATCTAAATAAATAATACGTTATTATATTTAATAAATGTATAAAGCAACAATTGTTTAACAAGAAATAATCTAACTAACAACCGCATGGTTATTAGTATATTTTCCAACACTTTGTGTATTGTATTGTAGTGTGTATCGATTGTTCCTCTCCTCTGCTCCCTCTTGCTATATGTAGCCATTCCAAGAGACATTAGAACCTGAAGTTAAGGGATTTGATGGAGCACTTCAAGGAGAGAGAAGTTGGAGATGCCCTAAATTGGGATCTGATTTTGGTCAGACGCTGGAGTGGGTTGTAAGGAAAGGAGTAGATTCTTACTAATTGAGAATGACTTGAGTTTAATTGAACATGGAATGATTTTTCAAATGTTGAGATTATATCTACACCAATCTTTGTCTAGGTTCAATGAAATAAAGGATTTTAGTTTCAAAAGACTGTGATAGATTATGAGTAAAAACTGGGCCGAGTGATTTTAATTGGACTGACATTTAACCAAAGGTACTAAATTAAAATATAAATATGTATACACACATACATATTATGTAAAATGCACATATGATACTATTTAAGTATAAATAATCAATATATATTACTAAATTGTTATAAATGCGGTAATTGCACAAAAAATTATAATTTGATATATATATTTAATAAATAGCCTAAAATGATGAAATTACATAATAAAACATCAATTAAGTATATAAGGTACAAATAGGGTATAACACAGATAACTGCATGCTTTCTAATGCATATTTTGTTCGAACGGATAAGTTGCACCTTTAAGTCAAATATAGCCAATTATCTGAAAAGGATGGACAAAATTGGGTGTCAACAACATTCTTGTGTCTCAGGGGTTGAAATCTCCTTGGACTTGATTCACCGCCAGTTGAGCGTCGCTTTTGATTTCAAGCCGCTCGATTTTTAAATCTTTAGCTACTTCAAGACCTACAGTGAGGGCCTCATCTTCGGCCTTATTGTTAGTTTTATCATGCAATTTAATCGAATACCTCAACTTTTCACCTGCTGGGGCTATGAGTAGAATGCCTAATCCGGACCCCTTTGTGTTTGAGGCACCATCTGTCTAGAATGTCCAAATTCTGGGGTCCGAATCTCTCATAATCAATTCTTCGTTCTTCGCCTCCGGAAGAATCTTTCACTGAAATCTGCTACAAATCAGCTAACACTTGTGATTTGATGGAGGTGCGAGGCTGGTAAGTGATGTCATATTCACTCAAGTCGGCCACCATTTCATTAGTCACCCAGATAAATCCGGCAGATGCAAAATACTTCGTAAAGAAAAAGTAGTGACAACAGAAATAACATGACATTGAAAGTATGGTCTCAATATTCGTGCAGCTATAATAAGTGCTAGTGCTAGTTTCTCTAAGTGTGGCTATCTTGTTTCCACATCAAGTAGAATTTTACTAACATAATAGATAGGAAATTGTTTACCTCCACCCTCCCGGATGAGGACTGCACTTGCAACTACATCTGAAACGGCAAGATAGACAAGCAACACTTCCTCATCCACCGCATTTGAGAGCAGCGGAGGGTTTGATAAGTATTTCTTCAACTCTTTCAAGGTCTATTTTCACTCCGGCGTCCAATCAAAGCTCATGTTTTTCTTTAAAATAGAGAAAACTTATGACATCATTCGGACAACCTCGAGATGAACCTGCTGAGATAGGCTACTCGAACGGTCAGTCACTGAACTTCCTTCATTGTTGTCAGCTTTTCTGATATGTCATCAATTGCTTTAATCTTGTCTGGATTTGCTTCAATCTCTCTTTGTGATACGATGAATCCCAAGAACTTGTGGGATCTGACCCCGAAAGAACATTTCTCTAAGTTTAGCCTCATATTGAATTGCCTAAGTATAGCGAACGTTTCCTTCAGATGACTCAAACAATCCTTCGCCTTCAATGATTTCACCAACATATCATCGATATAGACTTCCTTCGTCTTTCCGATTAAATTTTTGACATCGTTGTGACCAACCGTTGATAGGTAGTCCCGGTGTTTTTGAGACCGAAAGGTATGACCATATAACAGTAAGTCTCGTTGTCCGTTATGAACAATGTCTTTTCATGATCCCTTGGTTCCATCAATATTTGATTATATCCGCAATATGCGTCCAAGAAGCTCAACATTTGTGCCCCGCCGTCGAATCGATCAACCGATCAATGTGAGGAAGCGGGAACGAATCTTTCAGGCAAGCTTTATTTAAATCGGTGTAGTCTGCGCACACTCTCCACTTTTCATTCTTCTGACTACGACCATCCTAGCCAGCCACTCTGGATACTTCACTTCTCTGATAAACCCATTTTTCAACAACTTATTCACCTCATCATCGATAACTTTCCTTCTAAACCCCCCCGTTAGGTCGTTTTTTCTGTTTCACATGTCATTTTTTCTGTTTCACATGTCTATCCCCACCATGTCCACATGGGACCAAGAAAAACAGTCAGAATTACCTTTGAGAAAAGATATTATCTTTGTTTTCAAATCACGGTATAACTCTGCCCTGACGTATACTTTCCGCTCCGGTTGATCTTCGAACAACCTCTTCTAAATCCTCTATCGTCGAGTCCCCTGCCTTTTGTTTATTCGGTTCCCTAACGCATGCCGAAATCTTAACAAATTCTTTGTCGTAGGGTTTGGCTCCATTTCATTGTCTTCGACCAAGGATTCCAGTAGCTGTAATTTCTATTGTAGGGTGCTTAAGCTAGCGCCGCCCTTTACGGCCACTAAATAACATTCCCGAGCAGTCTGTTACTCACCTCTGACTTTGCATACTCCCTACGGAGTGGAAAATTTGACAACTTGATAAAGAGTTGACAGGACTGCTCCCATAACATGAATTCACGGTCCACCTAGAATCACATTATAAGCCATATCTCCTCCCATCACTTGAAACAAAGTTTCACTCTCAACACCCTCTGCATACATTTTTATCATGATTTCTCCTAAAGTTGTCTCACTTGAATTATTAAATCCTGAAAGCATTGTAGATTTTGGTATAACTTTATCGGCCAGTTGTAGCTGTTCCACCACTCTAGCTTGAATAATATTGACCGAACTGACAACATCGATCAAAACTCTCTTTACATCGGTGTCATATGTCCTCATTGTGACTACCAAGGCATCGTGATGAGGATGTATCCACTCATCGAAGTCAAAATCCGCGAACACGATGTCGTCATTCGTAGTTTCTCGCGTCCGCTTACCTCGTGTAAAGGATACCTTAGCAAATTTCTCAGTTGTATACCTTAGAAAATTTCTCAGTTCTACCCTCCGTGAGGGAGCCGGCCGATCATAATGTCTATTATAGAAAGCTAACTGCAACTCTTCCTCCTCTGCCTTGATATATGGATCACACTCACGGTGGAGGTCATCAAAAGTGGTTGGAGTGATCTCTATCAATTGGTCTCTCAACTTCCTACATGTCTCCGCGGCATGCATCCCTAAATTATTTATAAAAGCCAAACAAGCACATCTTTCCTCGACCTGAGGGATGTACATCTTCTCTTGATTGAACCGTTCCATAAATTCTTTGTTTCATTCTGTCGCTGCTTAATATTCAATATATCTTCCCCCTTCTTTCTACTTTCTTAGCCCCTGTATGAGCCCTGATGAATTTTGCCGCCATTTTATCGATACTCGTAATCCCATTCTCAGGCAACTGCATATACCATTTCAAAGCTCCACCCTTAGCGTCTTAAAAAATTTCTTCAGACTCAGTGAGAGGATCTTTTCGGCCGTTAGATCATTCTCTTGCATTGCAATCGCGAAAACATCCACGTAATCCCACAGAGCAGTAGTTCCATCATAGAGCAAACTCTCCGGTAATTTAAAATTCTTGGGAATTGGCAATGGATCCACACTGGGTAGGAACAATCGCTTCGAAATTGACTTCGTAGCGGCGTCCTCTATCAACTTTGGAATCCCCGGTAGCTTTTCCATAAACGACTTCATTTCGTTAAACCTTTTGTCCACTGTATCATTCAATAACGTCTGCATTGTAGCCATCATCCTTGCTTTTGTCATGATAGAGGCCGGAGATTCCGCAGCCATGGCGGCCGTACTCGACCCTCCGGATCTGACTCCCGCTTCAGGTCCCCCTATTACTGCGCCATGAGGAACAGAGGTCGGAGTGCCTGGGGAGAGGGGGTGTCTCCAAGAAGGCGGATGCTCTGTGACTAGTAGAGCTAGACAGAAGTGCTAACTGTGAACTTATCCTTTCAAAATGATTTTCTTGTTTCTTAAGAAGATCAATCAAAAGTGTGTTCGTATCAACTGACGTTAACTCGACCGCGGGTTCCTTAACGGGTCAGTGTCCACGAGACGCATTCAACTGTGAATCGGCCGCAACGGTGTTTTGGGGCGGATCTTGTTCATGGTGGGACGATTCATCGACCACTTCTTCGACGGCTGGAACCTGGACCCCATCAGTGGGGTTAGGCTGTAGCACGCCATCATGACCGATGGTGTTAGCATTATTGCCCTGGTTGTCTGCCATTGCACATAAAAAGAAGAAACATAAGTAGAATCAACAACGAATTTCGAAATAAATCGATTGCCTAGGCCACACGGTGAGTACCAAATTGTATTTCCTAAAATACGATTTCAGGTTTTACAATTAAATTTATATTTAGTTGAGCCACAGACGACCATTTTGTATTAAAATTCAATCGATGTATTGGTAAGCTTACGTCTATGAATCAAACCATTCGGAGTTATCAAGAAACGAAACACATAGTAAGTAAATTGATTGAAATAATTCGGATGATAGACAGTAAGCGATGAGTAAAACAGGCGATATACGAATCAATTGATTAAACATACGAACAAAGATAAAACAAATTGACTGATCGATTTAGATAGAGTTAGGCGATCAAATAAAACAAATTAGATAGCTACTAGTGAGAAAACGAGCGATAAGCACAAACAATTTGATTAACTAGTGATGATACCTTCTTAGGCCGTTAAAAGTGATTTTAATTAAATTCGGTCAAATAAAGCAATAATGATAATCAACGGATCAAAAGAAAATAGTGATAATGATGAAAACAATAAATAAACAAAGCGGTAAAGCTTACTGATTTATTTGAATGCTCGTGCTCCGGCAAGAAGGTGAACTTCATCTCCTCCAAAGCAAAACCCAAGCAAGATTACAACAACGCAGCAACACAGTGGTAAAGAACAACAATGGTGATTGAAGTAATTTGTAGCGGCTGTAGAATGCTTAAAATGCTAAAAGGGATTCAGTTGTTCAAAAGAACGTAAAAAATACAATGAGCGGAGAGGCCATATTTATAGCTGAAGACTCCTGGACCTAGCATGACTCCATCTTGCATACTTTTCTCCATATTAGCTGGCACACCTATCCACGCCTCAACGACCGCCCTAAAACAAGGGGATTTGGTTGATCACACTTATCTGCCACAACAAGTCTCTTTCTTGCCTTCGGAAGACTTGACTTCGCCCGATATTATTAAACGGGCGATCACCCTTTGCTTATCCGGACGAAATTCGGCCAATACAATTCTTTATAATGAGTCCATAAGCTAATGAAAACTCATCTATCCACCTGCATAGAGATCCAAAACTTAAAAGAAAAAAAAATTGACGTGTCACCTTTCTAAGATATAAAAATATAAAGGAAGTGTTAAAATTTGCTTGCAAGTGAATAAAAAGAAGGAATGGACCCACACAACATGTAAAACTTCCGTGATTTCTCCATTTGGAAGTCCTACACACCAAAAACCCAAAAGAGGATCAAGTCAAATTCTTTTAAGTCTATGGTTTATCTATCAAACCAAATGGAAAAGTAAACCCAAACCTCTTTCTTTGACTCTCATTTTTCAACTTGAATTCGCATACTATACTTATCATATTTTCTCTAAATACCGGTTAAGCGTCGTTTGATTCTATAAAAAATTTAAGAAAGATTTTTTTTTCTTCTAAAACTTATGATACTAAACATGCAAATATATTTTTTTACCATAAAATTTATCCTTAATAATAAATTATAAATATAAAATGACACTGTTTCAAAATATAAATTATCTTTTATATCTAGCCAGTCTAATAAGAATATTTACAAATAAATCTTATAAGGAGAATATTAATATGTGAATGGAGTTTTCGAAGCAATCGGTAAAACTGTTTACGTGTGATCTATAGGTCATGAGTTCGAGCCAAAATAGTCACTAATATTTTTATTAGGGTGACTTCTACCCTTCTCCGGATCCGGCATTAACATGTGTGATCTATAAGTTATGATTTTAAGCAATAGAAACAGTCTATCATACTTTCACAAGGATGTTTTGTGCACCGGTCCTTTTAAACAAAATACATAAATACTTTTTTAAGTACAGAAATGATCTAAAGTTAACGAACATATCACATTGACCAAAGTCCATTACGCATTAAGTTTAAGAAGAGGGAATATTTTTCAACGTCTCTTCAATAGCATTGTTCTGTATATAATTTTTATGTTTTTCTTCATTTCTGGCTCCATTTATTGAGTAAATAGAGTTTGAAAATCATCAAAATTTATTATATTTTTTACATCATCAATTTCTTCTATATACACAAATAAATGCTTGAATGGTGGGATTCTGACTTCTAAAAAAGAGTAAAAAAAGATTCTTTTTGAATTTTAAAAAGAAATCAAAAGGGTCAATAAAAGGAATAATCTTTAGTTGTTGGAGATGTTGCTTTTGGATTAATTTTCCTTTCTTGATTTCTTGAATAGAGGTCTATCGGAAACAGTCTATCTGTCTGAAGGTAGGTGTAAGGTCTGCTTACACCTCACCCTTTTCGACATCACTTGTGGTATAACACTTGGTATGTTGTTGTTGTACTTTTCTTGATCTGGCTCTTTTATTTTCTCTAATTGTTGCAGATACTTTGAGCTTTTGGTTCTTTTTAAAATCTTTTTGTTTGTTTAATCTGAATATTATGTTCTTGATTATTAAAAAAATGAATATATTGAGCTGGAAGAATCTAGCTTTTTGGTTATAAATAGTTTTTAATTATCAAGAACACATTTTTATTGTATTTCCTGCGAATTTGAGATGACCCCTTTTGAATTCTTGAGCTTTTAAATACTATCAAGAACACATTTTTATTGTGTTTCCTGCAAATTTTAGATAACCCCTTTTGAGTTTTCGAGTTTTAAGCTTAGTGTTGGTATGGGTGGTGGGTGATTTTTATCTCTTGCTTGTATGATCTGGTTAGATGTTTGTGGTTTGATCACCAATGTGATTGAAAAATCAAAGATGTTTGGTTGGTTTATATGAAAATTTTGATAGTAGATGTGCAGTTTTCTAATTTTGAGTTCATATTGGTACGGTCTATTTACTTTTGCGCATTGTTGATACATTGATCGTGTCGTGCTTTTTATTAGATAATCCATTTTAGTCAGCTGGGAACCCTGTGTGCGAAAAGATCTTGAACATATAGCATGAGTTTTGGTTAAGTGGAGAGATAATAACTTCTTTATAGCATTATGATCTTTTTCAAACACAATGTTGCATATTGTGTGTCTCGACTGGCAGCTCAAATCTTGGACTTGATATTTTAGTTTTAAAAAGTTAGTATTGTGTATAATTCATCGGTACTGCATTCATGTTTTCTTGCAGGTAAAAGCGTCATTGACAATGAGCCAATAGCATTTCACCTGATGGGCTGGCTGAGCAAAATTTTCAAAGGTTCTAATCATAAAGTTTCTGAAGGCCAATATGACTGGAGGTGTGAAGGACATAGAGAGGAAGAAGGGGATCACCCATCTACACCAGGGGTGAGTGTGTTGTTAAATTTGTTTCCAGTGAGCTCCTAGGCCTCTCCTATGTTTTAGACATAAGATAACAAGCAATTAACTAAATGAGCTCCTAACACGCCTGACATGCCTTTGAATTGCTTACTTGATTTTGATATTGCTCAAAATATTTGGGAACTAGAATACCAAAACTTAGCAAGTGGAAGGGCTTATAGTTATCAGCTTGATAGGTAAAGTGGTATACTCATGGTAATCTTTTCATGGATAATGGTGGGTAGTGTGGATATCAGTCGATGACATGCTGCCTTCCATATTTTAACAATGGTTATTCATGGAATAGGGCCAATAGGCAGTAGTGTTTGCTTGATTCTAAAAAATTAAGTCCAATTACTTGGAAACTGAAAGTCCTCTCTGAAGTCTAGGGTGACATTATCTAAAGTACTAACGGGCTGTGCAGAAGGCTTTGAAACAGTACGCTTCTAATGAAGTTGTTAGAAATTTGTAAGAGATTATTCATTTATGTTGAGTGTTGACAATTGGTATGTATGATATATATGAATTAGTGTATTTGTAGAGCAACTAGTGCAAAGACTTGAGGACATTGATTAGGCTAACGATGCAACATTTCACTAATCACTACAACTATTCAGTTTTTGTTATAATTTGGTCTTTTTGGGGTATAGCTGAGTGCTGAGAATTGGTTAATTTCTAGCACAGGCTACTATTGCACATTCTATTGGTATTTGGAATCTGCTAGGTAGATCTGCCCTATAGCCTAGTAAGTAGTTCTTAGTGTTGAAGCTGAATTAGATGTTGAGTTTTTTGTGGATAGTATGAATCCAATGCCACTTGGTAATCGTTTTCGCTCATCTAAATTAGTGACTGCTCTTCTTGGCTTCTATGATGACTGATGATGCGGATGCTTTTGATGAGATTGATTTCTCCAATTTGCTTGCTGTTGCATGGTCAATTGGAACCTGTCTTTAGTTCTGACTTTGTGACTTGCATTTTGTCTATCGCTGCTTTCAGTTGCACTTTCTTGTTCTCTTATTTCTACTAGAAGTATTGACATCAATTACAAAAAGTGGCATTGTGTTTGTGGATTGGTGTACATGATTTACAAAGTGTTAAAATTTAGACTTGTTTAACCATGAATCCATAATAATCAGCTATGTTGGTATACTGATTTTTTCATCAAATAATATTTTTTCACTGAAACTTGCAACTATTAAGTCACTAAAACTTGTGGCGCTGACTTTTCATTGCATATCCTTGTTATTATTGTATGCTAAATTTGGTGGTTCTCATGGTAAAGTATGTTACTTGCCATTGCCAATAAAGGATCAACATCCACTCTGATCAATAAAAGATTATTCGAACATGTCATATTCATGCTAAGCCATTTTTTTATACTGCTTTTGAACCGTTTTTGTGCTCTAGGACTCTTGGTCTGAGATTGAAGAAATAGACAGAGCTATAGCAATCTCTCTTGCAGAGGAGGACCAGAAAGGGAAAACTATTATTGGTGAGTATTAGTCGCTTCTTAATGAAACGAAAATTGAAAGATTGCATTCGTTTTGAGGTTTCTCCTATACTAACGTAACCAAAATCATGACATTCCAGTTTCAGTCGAGTTCACCACTGACGTAATGTGGAATTCAAACTTGCCATTTTATGTCTCTCAAATCATCTAAGTACTTCCGTACATGCATAGTTTAGCTCATCTTTGATATAGCATTGCTAGTACTTCCCGAGTTCCCGTTGTATGAAGAATCTAATTTCTTTAAGTAATATAATTGAGCTATATAGACCCGACTCAAGCATTTCGTGGACAATCTTTGAGAACCTAGCTGCTCTAATATGTTTATTTTCTTGACCAAAAGGTCCGTTTGCTTGACTTTTTAATTGTTCCTTCTTTTTAATGTTTAGCTGATAGTGAATCACAACTGAAAGAAGATGAACAACTTGCCAGAGCTCTACAGGAGAGCTTGAATGTCGAATCTCCACCTCAGCATGTAAGCAGAAATGATATCGGAAATGGGAATGGATACGGAAATAACAACTTCTATCATCCAGTACCGTTTCCATATTCTGCAAGCTTCAGGTATTCAAAATCTTTGTTGATATTTTTCTAAAAAGAATTACTCCATTGTGCACCATTAACATTTATCTCCAAGAATACACCATTAGCATTCTCAGTGTGTCATGGGACGCCATCAATTCTATCCTTTTATTATTTTTATTCGTCTATATATTCCTTAATTTTCCTTTGGAGTCAGCTAATATTGTGCAGTGCTTAGCTAGGTAGGAAATCCAAATGTAGAATGGACTAACCTTTGAAAGCATGTGATTTTGGGTAGCTAAAGTTGCGGTTACTACTTGTTAAGTGTGGATTGGTCGTCTCCTTATATGGGCTCGGGCAAGCATCCCCTCATGAGCTAGTTTTTGGGGTTGAGTTAGGCCGAATGTCCATTCCTTCACACGGTATAAGAGCCAGATCCGTCCATGTTTGACCCCCATGTTATATTATCCACGCTCCAATTGGCAAGCCTGGGTGTGTGACTGTGCGGGGTTGTTAGAGTAGGTTAGAGTCCGACATTGGTTGGGGAATGGATTGGTTGTCTCCTTATATGAAATTGCGCAACCCTCCCATCATGAGCTAGTTTTTGGGGTTGAGTTAGGCCCATGGTCCACTTCTTCACAATTACAAATAATAGAACACCTAGATAGTTTACTCTTTTCCTTCTTGCTGAGCATGATTCCCCTTCTAAATGTAGTTATAGGTGTCATCATTAGAAATTTGCATCATAAAAGATATGCATTAGTGATTTATGGAATGAAACAGATTGTGACCTTTTCTTTCGCAAACTTTGAACCCCTTAGGTATGTCCTTTGCTTTATTTAGTTTTTGATGGCATCGTGAGAGGCAGGAGAAGGGAGGTATAATTCCATTGTTCTTGCTATTGTTGTATATCTGCGTTTAGGTTATTCGTACCTATTTTCCGCTCTTTCCTTGGCCGAGGGTCTATCGGAAACAGCCTCTCCATCTCGGTGGGGGTAAGGTCTGCGTACATCTCACCCTCCCCAGACCCCCACTTGTGGGATTACTCTGGGTATGTTGTTGTCGTTTCCACTCTTGCTTTTTTACTCTTTTCTGTATGTACTTATGACCCTAGATGGCTGAATTCAATAGTGGGCTTTAAGAAATCTAAATTGAGCCTTTGGGTTTCAGCGACAATTCTAAATACATTTTATAAGCAGCTACAGAAGTTAGTAATAAGTAATAAACCCAACAGCTCTTAGACCTAATACATGCTATCTTTTTCTGTGGTAGGATATGTGCAGGTTGTAGCTCTGAGATAGGTCATGGACGATTTTTGAGTTGCATGGGAGCAGTGTGGCACCCAGAGTGTTTTAGATGCCATGCCTGTAACCAACCAATATCTGATTATGAGGTTCGGTACTGCCTAACTTTTAACTTTTCTAGTTCAGTCTTATTATTGTTAATTTGTTATTGCCTGCCCAACTTTTTTCATAATAATGGTGCCAATTCAAAGAATTGAATACTTTAAAGCACGATAATAGTGCCACCACGGGTGGGGTTTAAGCGAGGAGCAGAGATGCACTACAATTACTAGACATCTACTTTGGAGCAATCATTTATAAAGTAATTGACTTGTTATAAAATACTAATAAAAAAATATGTTTGACCATGAGAAAGAAATGTGCTCATTCTGGAAGTAAGAAGTGACAGGGATCAAGTTTTAGTACATTCAATGGCAAGTCATAGTAGTTACTAGTAATTTGCGCTCATGGTCCATACGGTGATTTCGTGCCAGTACTTTCTGTGACTGAGTACTGATATTATTGTTGGTAGTTATCATCTAATGTCTTAGGTAATGGACTTAAACGGGCAATCATCTGTGAAGTTATAGAAAAGATCAATTTATAAGATAAGCATTTCATGAAATCTATTTAACTTTTGGATGTCTTAACTGTGCAGTTCTCAATGTCTGGGAACTATCCCTATCACAAAACTTGCTACAAGGAGCATTATCACCCGAAATGTGATGTCTGCAAACACTTCGTAAGTATGAAATGATAGTTCTTTAAGCTTTTCTGGAGAAGTTCTCTTACCTTTTCTTAAATTTTCTCTGGTTATGGAAGCCTAATGAACTCTAGAAAATCATGTAGATCTCCATCACATGCCTTGTTTGAAACTCAGACTAATTAAAAAGCTGTGACAGTGATAGTGGCCCTTGAGGCCTTGACACCTGCACGTCAGTTTCTTTTATAAGTCATTGACACAGGAAATTCACAAACTCTATTTCTATTTAAGGAAATGTTTTGATTTGCTGATTAAGGAAATGTTATCAGCTGCTATGGTCATAAACACTGATGCTGCTCATTTATTTGCCTATTAGCGGCCAGGCACGTAGATTATTCTTTGTAGTTCTTTAAGATAAATTGTAAAAAGGAAGATCTTTCTTTAGATCCTAAATCTCTATCCGACTATCTTTCAGAAGCTTTGTCTTTCCTAGCATTGAAATCATGGGCTATTCTATCTTTTCCAGTCTAGACATAATGAGCTGTAGTTTAAGCAGGGAGTTCCTAGCATAAAAAGGAAATGCATGGCGTCTCAACATTTCAACAAGTACAGAACGTTGAGGCTAATGTAGTAACGTGAGAATTATTTTACTAAATATTCTGTTTTGAGCTCTTATTGCAGTTGCTTGGTATTGGATCTCTCTTGCTGGTTAAGAATCTGTGTAGCTGCTGATATTGTATCATTTCTGATCCATTAATTGCTGCCTGCCTGTCCAGATTCCAACAAATGCAGCTGGGCTTATTGAATACAGAGCACATCCATTTTGGTCCCAGAAGTATTGTCCCTTTCATGAACATGATGGAACACCTCGTTGCTGTAGCTGTGAGCGAATGGAGGTGAGTCTGTTGAAAAAGAACAAGATTTCTGCAGAAGCCTCTTTGTGTTTTTGAAATAATCCTTTGAAATGAAATTATGGAGAGTAACAATTTTAGATCGGCTGCAGCCTCGTGATACGAGATATATTGCCCTTGATGATGGTCGAAAGCTTTGTCTCGAGTGTTTGGACTCTTCCATAATGGATACGAGCCAGTGTCAACCCCTTTATTATGATATACAAGAATTCTATGAAGGGCTAAATATGAAAGTGGAACAGAAAGTTCCTCTGCTTCTAGTCGAGAGGCAAGCACTGAATGAGGCCATGGATGGAGAGAGACATGTATGTGGTTGACCATAGATTCTGAACTTCTCTTTTCATACTTGAGTGAAAATTCTGTTGCTTATGTTTGGGTTTCATCCCTTTTACCAGGGGTATCACCACATGCCTGAGACAAGAGGACTTTGCCTTTCTGAGGAACAAACTATCAGCACCGTAAGGACTTAAAGTTATTTCCATTTCTTCTCCCTCTTCATGATTTGCAACTGAAATTTTAAATACTCTTTTATTTAAATGGTAAACGACAGTTCTAACTTACCACTAAAATTGCCAGATTCTGAGGCGGCCTAGAATAGGAGCTGGAAATCGGGTGATGGACATGAGAACGGAACCTTACAAATTGACACGCCGCTGTGAAGTGACTGCAATTCTTATCTTATACGGTCTACCTAGGTACTATTCTCTTACTTTGCTATGCAAAATGCTACCACCATTTAAGCATTCTGTTTCAACAGACCATATTTGGGTTGCGGCAATCACCTGTGTCCATTCAATATACCTCAAGAGAAATAAATGAAAGCTAATTTATTTATGTGTAGGATGCACTTTGAGTATGCATTAAGCGAAACAAATATTGCTTGTCCATTATACTTGGGTTGTGGAAAAAGTTGAACAGATTTTGTGCTTCTTTTATGTGACCATGTGAATGGTGGATGATCGATGCATATGGTTTGGCATCATAATTCATAGTTGACGTGCATTTAGAGTCAGCTTTCAATCATTATTATGGTGCTAGCTGTGATGAAGGTTTGTGTAGCTACTTGTTTTAGGCTCTCCAAAATCTTTTGCTTCTTGCCTAGTATTATCAGTATCCGTAGATTGCGAATACCTACTCCCTTACCGGGAGAACCAGCTCACCAGTTGCTAGTTAGCTGTTGTCAGATGCTTAGAATTTTCCTCTGGACTATATACTAGTAATGTTTTCTTCGAGTATGCCTTTTGCTTCTTGCCTAGTCTTATCAATATCCGTAGATTGTGAATACCTACTCCCTTACCGGGAGAACCAGCTCACCAGTTGCTAGTTAGCTGTTGTCAGAGGCTTAGAATTTTCCTCTGGACTATATACTAGTAATGTTTTCTTCGAGTATGTCTTTTGCTTCTTGCCTGGTCTTATCAATATCCGTAGATTGTGAATACCTACTCCCTTACCGGGAGAACCAGCTCACCAGTTGCTAGTTAGCTGTTGTCAGATGCTTAGAATTTTCCTCTGGACAATACACTAGTAATGTTTTCTTCGAGTATGTGTAGATACCACACCCCTGACCTCTTTCTAGCGAGCATCCAAGATATTATGACACTTTTGATCCCTGAGTCTTGAGGAATGAATTGCATGATTGAGTCCACGTTATACGGATAATAGAGATCATACATTTCCTTTGTAATTTAGGTTTAAGCAGCACCAAATGTACTTGTGATCTCAAGTGGAAGCATTAGTTGGATATCTCGGATTCATTAGATGACTTGAATCTATGTAGGTTGCTGACTGGGTCAATCCTTGCACATGAGATGATGCATGCATGGCTTCGACTAAAAGGTGCTCTCTCATTTCTTGTACTCCTTCCTTTTTAACATTGTTGTTCATCTTTTTTCCTCAAATAATGTGTGCTTCCCTAAAATAGCAGTAATTATCAGTATTACATAACACAAGATTCTATTGTGGAACCACTTTTTCTTCTCCTATCCCTCTGACAGAGTCTAAGATTGAATGTGATCCAAAAATAAAAAGGTACTCCAGAGTTGAACGGATGTTTTCTAATAAAATGGGAACTAATTGTTAATGGCATACAAAAGAACAAGACTACAGTGAAAAAACACTTGGATATAAACTAGCATGCTGCGTAAGTTCTTTCGACTTGGAAATGTCAAAAACGGAAAGCAAAATGAAAACTCTCTCCTGTCTAAAATCATCCTGTCTTTATAGAAGTGTGTTCTCTTTCTTTTCTTGGAGTTTGTCTCTCTCAATATATGTGCAATTTATTGCTTAATTATCGGCTGCAATAGCCATTTTATGTTGGTCTCACAAAGCTTCTGATATGATTGATATATCCTCCATCTATGATAGGTTATCGAACTCTTAGCCAAGATGTTGAAGAAGGAATCTGTCAGGTACTAGCACATATGTGGTTACAAACCCAAATTGCATCGATTTCGAGGAGCAATGGTGCTTCGACTTCATCCGGTACACCATCGTCAAAGCAGGGAATAAGATCTCCTTTTGAGAGGAAACTCGGGGATTTTTTCAAACATCAGATCGAATCAGACACTTCGCCAATTTATGGAAATGGTTTCAGAGCTGGAAACCAGGCAGTGCTTAAATATGGACTAGAAAGGACGTTGGATCATATTCGAATGACAGGAACATTTCCTTTTTGAAATATTTAGAGAAAGAAGCTTGGTCCATTCATATTAGTGCCTTGGACCCTGCAATATTATCATACCTTAGAATTCAGGAAAAATATATAATTCCGCATCTTGTAGAGTGATCTCAACACGACGAACAAGGATAGACGAACAAAAATTCATTCTTTCAGAAAATTAATGAAGTCTCTTAGTTTGATTAACACGGCCCTATATAGCTTCTATTGCATGTATTGCAGCAGTGGCCCGGGGCTTCCTTGTGTATCACCTGTAGCAAAACAATGAACTGGAGCTAGCAATCCGGAGTCTGGACCGTATTGAAAAGGTTCCTGAAACACCATGGAAACTAAACATTAGTAAGAAACTAGGTTCAAGAATAAAGAAGGGGTAGAATTGTTGAATGAATACAATCCGTGGCTAATTCCCAAGGCATAATAGAGGCATTTTCTATGGCCATCTCAACCTAATTCATGATAAGCTCACCAACTTTTTGGTAATATGTTTATGGTTAAAAACCACCGACATGACAAGTTCCAAATTTGAATTGGTTTCTGGTCCTGGTTAGAGGGTATGGTAGTAAGAACACAACACTGATGTGTGAAATAGGAGCATGTTATAAATTCGAACTCTAATGCATCGTAGAGCAACATGATCCATTATCAACTACTAAAAATCAGCTGCTTTCGGACCGAAACTCGGTTGGACACCTCTATCCGATCGCCACGGCCGGACATTTGTGTTAATTTTGATTAAATATATTTTTTTAAATGTCCGACTGCAGCAGTTGGATGATAATAAAATATTAATATTTTTTAATTGATCCGACCGCTGAGGTCGGATAGCCTATTTTATTACCCCGCCTAGCTCCCATTTCTGTCAAACTCTCTCTCTCTCTCTCTCTCTCTCTCTCTTTCCAAACAATAAAAAACCCGACCCCCTTCCCTAAAAAATCCATAGATCCGTCTACCCCCTTCTCCCAACCACCAATTTCTCCACAAATCTCTAATTTTCCAATTTACATAGGTAATCCACCTATTTCACTATATTTTTTTTATTTTTTTCTTCAATTTCTCAAACCCTAACCCCCAATTTTTTTCTTCAATTTCACAGCTCCACCACCTCAACAGCGGCACCACCACCTCAAGCAGCAGTGACACCACCTCAGATAGCAGCACCACCAGCTGAGGCAGAGCCACTTTCAGGTACGTTTTTCAATTTTTTTTCTATGCAACACTAGAATAACTAGAATAACTACACTAGAATTAATTTTTTATTATGGAATTGGTTTGTTATAATAGGTTGATGAAGAATGAGTGTTGTTGTGGCCATTTGTTATTTTAGTTGTTTGTATAGTTGCGGTCATTTTTTGATTTGTTGATGAAGAAAGAGTGTTGGAATTGTGTTGCTTCATTATTGAGATTTTACACCCCGTATGTCTAAAGTGACGTATATCATTCTAATGACATGTTAAGAACGATTTAAGTGAGTTTAAATTCATAATATGATCATATTTGATGTTTATATATTGAATATAAAGTTTGGGAAAAATCGGATTTAAGTTGCGGAAAAACCGACTAAGGAATTGCCTGGTAACGAAGCTTTTTCAGGAATTAATTTCATGTATTATATGAGGTCTTTTAGGGACATATCATATATCAAATTGAAGGTCTTGGAGTTTAGTTTCCAACAGTTTTGACGGTTTGTTCATACAATATCTGGATAAAAAGATATCAGCATCAGAATTCAGGCCAGAAAAAGGGACATAAGCGCAAAAGAGGACTAAAACTGAAATGTTTCTAAGTATAAAAGAGAAAATCCATCATTTTCTCGTCATTTCCAGCAACTTCAAGATAGAAACAGTGCTCTAATGAATAGTGAAGAAATTTTCAAGTTTTTGAAGGAAGGACGCCAATCGTAACTCGAAATTGAAGAAAGATTGCATCAAAACGCTCTATGCGATTAAGGTAACGTTATGCTACCTTCAATTTCATCTATAGTTTGAGTTTTAGAATTACTTCATGGCTAAGTAAAGTACCTAAATGTTGTATTATAGCTTGTTTAAGCTTTAGAAGGTGTTGAATTCAAGAGAAACAAGGTTTAGAAGCAAGAAACATCAAAGGTATGTAAGACTAAACCTTTCTTTTGGCAAGGCATATATCTTTTAGCTTTTGAAGTTTTTCTTAGCTCTAAACTTAGTGTTTCTTGTGAGAAACTTGTATGGTATCAAGGAAACCTTGTATATACTTAATTTGGTACTAAAATCCAAGGTGAAAGACGTCCAAATCAGCAAGACAATACGTTTCAAAATCTAGAAAATTGTTTTGATCTTTGGACAGTTGTTAGTATATTGATCATAACTCCTTGTACAAAATTGATATTTAGATTCTTTAAGAATCCCCAGAACCCTAAGACACATATCTAAAACTTTCATGAAGACTATGAAGTCTATAACTTTGATCTACACTCTGAAAATTAGGTTGAAAGTCAGGACAGTGGTGCTATCCAGACATTCTATCTGCGAATTTGTTATGTCATCCAGTTGTCTCATCTTGTAATCTGTTTAACATGTTTATGTTATCAGTTTATCCGGATATCTATTTCCGTGTATAGTATAGTACTGGTTCTGTTTTTACGGATCATCCAGTTTCAGGGGGAAACTCTGCCGAAATTTTTATAGAAATTCAAAGAGTTGGACAAATTCTGAGTTCTAGGTTTTGTCTATAATTCCATCCAGAGTTCTCTTATCATTCCTTTGAGTCCATATCTATTGTTGCCACACATGTTATGCCTCATACATGCTTATGCTTATATTGTGATCATGTTATGTGTGATTTGGAGTCCCCCATAGAGGCTGGACATTGGACACTCAGTCCGGTCGCGTGTGATACTGCCCGTCTGGGGGATACTGCCCCTCTGGTTCAGGTGGGAGTTGAAACACCTAGTGTGACCGGGTGTCATTCACACACTCTGACCAGAGAGACTAGATATTACTGACGGGGGGGGGGGGGGGGACATAGCCCATAACACCCGCCAGGTTTGTTATATACGCATATATAGCCACAGTATGCACTGCATGTTTATACATGAGGCTAGTTCAGGTTTTCAGTTACCTGATTTGGGGGGATACATCCTATAACACCAGACATGTACTAGTTCAGATGTTCCGTTACCTGATTTGGAGGGATATAGCCCATAACACCATACAAGAACCAGTTCAGATAACAGTTCAGTTTTAGCTCAATATCAGTTATCAGTTCTCAGTTATCAGCCACCAGTTCTTAGCGTTAGTATCAGTTGACAGCTATCAGTTTCAGTTTCTAGTTACCAGTTATTAGTCATATTACAGTTATTTATCAATATAGTTCAGCTCAGTCCGTTTCAGATTCAGCTACACCTCAGTTTAAATTTAGATCATGTTTAGTACGTTTTTCAGATTTCCAGCTACATTGCTATGCTCCAGCTCATATTTACATACTTATATTCCAGCCTTACAGTTTTATTCAGCTATGATATATTATATTCTCATGCCTTACATACTTGATACATATCGTACTCACGCCCTTTTCTAGGGTGCTGCGTTTCATGCCGCGCAAGTGCAGATATATCAACGCTTGGACCATGTTAGTAGGCCATCTATCAGCTATTGGAGTCACTCCGCTTACTCCCGGAGTTACTTATCTTTTGGTATGTATACAGTCAGCCAGTTTGGGTATGGCTGTCACGCCCTAAAAAAGTTAATTAACTGCGCGAGTTGCGAGGTTATTATTCAAAGGCTCGTGACTGGTGTTCAAAAAGGTACAAAATTATTTAGAGAACTCGGAGTCGCCACTTGACATAGTTTAAGGTGTGCCAAGTCACCAAAAGGTACCTTGGAACACCTTTGACTCATCTAATGGTCTGCGTTAGAGATTCGGGTAAGGTTCTCAGTTGACTCTCGGGAAGGTATTAGGCACCCTCGAGCCCTGTGCCAAGCACAGTTGCTTTATTGTCGCAATTTTAATTTATTAAATATGGTTGTTATATCTTTGCCGTTCATTTAAAGTTACGCTTTTATTTGTTGAACCAAAATTGTATTAGGTAACCCGCTGGGTATACCTTAGCGCAAACTTGTGACTATCATGTGATTTCGTTTCACCTAGTAAGTAGATCGCAGATCATACTTATTGTTTTGCCTAATTGCATGGGTCTTTTCGCTCTTATCAATTTGCCTACTCGATTCAACTAAGTATAACTGCTAACTATTATTAAAATGACAAATTGGGACTCCCAAATTTGCCTTAACAAAAAAAATATGGATTATGAAAAGTATATATATATACAATAGGCCGTTTATTAAATTGAAACAGTTTTTGTGGCCTATCTTTGAAAGAGAATAATTTTACAGCCTACGTGCTTTTATTTCAACAATTGGGCTCATCAATTTGCATCAACAGGCTGCATTTAAACTTATTTACGAAAATAGCCACATTCTGATTTTTAACCAAATAATGATCATTTCTTGCAAATGTTATGTATGGCCAGATTTTTAAATAGCTGTCCTAATCACTGCCTATTCGTTCGAGATTATAAACTTTATTAGCTTTGCGCTTATGTCCTATTCGTTCCAAAAACAAGACTTTGATCATTTTCATTTAGCACAACAACTAAGCTCATCAAGAGACTAATTAACATCATATAGAACAAGATTTTTAAAATTTTGAACATGCTGATTTTTAAGCACTTTTCATAGCCAAAAGCTCAACATAAGTACAAGGTTAATTTGTGTTTACCTTGTGTAGAAATTTCCAAACTAGGAAGCAAATGAAAATAGCAAACCAAAACCAAAAGCAAGCAGCTTATGCTCCAAAAAAAAAATCAGCAACTAGGCAGCCTCTTTTTGCCTCTATTTAATCCTTAAAACTAGTAGATTTATACCCCAAAAGACCTTTATATGTAAAGGCTTTTGGTTCTAAATCTAACTCTCAAACTTACTATTTGTTTTTAAGTGTTTTTGCTCTCAAATTTCTTGTAAATTTCAGCTTGTTCCCCCTCTTTTTTAGTAGGTAGTTGTTGTTAAATGAAGGGTAAAGACACTCTTATATAGCTGAAAAATTGAGGGCCAAAAAAGTGGATTGTAGACTTATACAAAAGTACAAGCTCACACCCCTATACTTGAGTATTTTTCAGAAAAAGTACAGCAGCCCTATGACATCTTTTCAGCCACCCTATGCTGTCCCAAAAGCTGAACAAAGTTGTCCTATTGAGAGGACAACCTCATGGACTTGGACTATTGACTTTTGGACCTATTGGGCCGACAACAAAACATGAGACTAAATTTAAACACAAAAATACAGATCTGAAATTTACTAAAATCAGCCCCCAAACACTAAATTAAAACAACTTAAATGAGCCAAATCAAATCCCAGTGACTTAGGCTCCAAAACATGCTTGAAAATATTGAGGTAAGGCAATTAAAATACTTCACATTAAACTAGAAACGAGCCAAACATATGAACATAAGAATCTTAATCCTATCCCTAGGCTAAACATACGGATTGAACAAATAGGACTACGGAAAGGAGGTGAAAATTTACATGTTGGTCAAACGAACGTCGCCACCAAGGCATAGCTTGTTGCCATCATGAAACAATTAGAGACAAATCACCCCCAAAACATGCTTTATCATTAAATCACCAACGTATGAAAGCCAAACAGCCATATCCCCATCATCTTCATCACAAAAATTCATTAGCATAGCAGCCCCAAAGACCACAACAACGGAGGAGCCAAAAATCACCAGAGTTGAGTGTTACCCGAAATTAAAAATGCAGATCTGCGCCAAACGGTAAGGATTTCAGGAAAAATAACACCAGAAATGGATAGAGGAGCTCAAAATCTTTCCGGAATGGTATGGTTTGTATTTTTCCGACCATCGGAAGGCGGTGGTCCGGTGGCGGAAAGGTGGTGGCAGAGAGGGGTGGCGGGATTTTCTGATGGTGAGGAGAAAAATGGCTAGGGTTTCCCCAAGCCTTGAGCTTTAGAAAGTGTGAGGGAGATAATGAGATAGATTTAAGCTTATATATGTAGGGAATGGGCCGGGTTTGAGTGTGGGCTGGTGGGCCAAATCATTGGGCTGCAATTTTTCTACAAAATGGCTACTAAAAGTCTACATTACCTAAAACATACACAACTAATTATAATTAAAATCACATAATTTACAATAGCATCACAATTAAACGCATAACAAGTAACTTTTTTTTTAATTTTTATATTTTTCTTCCCGATTAAATGACAATTTTAGTTTAGAATAAAAACTAAACTTAAGAAAAATTCAGCCAAAATCCTAAGAATCTAACACGGCTATTTTGAGGAATTTTAAGAATTTGGTGCCAAAATTATGTGATTACAGCTGCCCCTCTTTGTTCGGGAACACGAAGAGTTTTCGGACAAAGAAGTAATCGACAACTAATTTTGGCCTTTCGGTTCTAGCCGAGAGCATGCTTTTCAAAATGGTGACCGTACCTTGGATTTCGGTTCTAACCGTGAACAAGGTTACCTACATATCCCTGGACTAAGGAATCAGGTCAGTGTAGTTCCTTACGTGCGGCAGCTGGGACTACCGCATTCAAACAGACACCAGACTCTTCTAGACTCACTAAGGCAAACTAGACACTCTAGACTACTAAGACAAACTAGAGACTCTTCTAGACACACTTGAGGCTGATACTAGACACTCTTAGGCACACAAGGTCTGTCGTTGCTGAGTACTGGTCACTTGCTGGTGGTCATTGGCTTTTACAAAGAAAAAATGGAATTACAACATTGAAAAATGTAAAAGTTACAATTCCTAGACTACTCTTCATGCTTCCCAAGCTGATGAACTGGTCTGAAGCTCCCACTACAAAAGTAGTCTTGAAAACTTGAAATTGCCGCTCGGGCGGGCTTTGCCTCTAAAGTTGAAACTGCCGCTTTGATAGCCTTTGGCTTGAAAGTAAAATTGCCGCTTTGACGGGCTTTGACTTGAAAGTAGAAATTGCCGCTTTGACGGCCTTTGACTTGAAAGTAAAATTGCCGCTTTGACTGACTTTGACTTGAAAGTAAAATTGCCGCTTTGACGGACTTTAACTTTAATGTAAAACTGGAACCACCACTCTGGTGGGTCTTTTTCTTGCTGAAATGAAAACCATCACTCTGATGGGTCTTGCTTTTGCTGAAAATTAAAATCATCTCTCTGATGGGTCTTGCTTCTGTTGACAATTGAAAAACCATCACTCTGATGGGTCTTGCTTCTTCTGAAAACCATCACTCTGATGGGTCTTGCTCTTGTTGGAATTTAAAACCATCACTCTGATGGGTCTTGCTCTTGCTAGGATTTAAAACCATCACTCTGATGGGTCTTGCTCTTGTTAGAAATAAAAGCCATCACTCTGATTGGTCTTGCTTCAACTGGGGATTGGAAATCATCACTATGATGGATCTTGTTCTGAAAATTGAAAACCATCACTCTGATGGGTCTGGAAATTGAAAACTATCGCTCTGATGGGTCTTGCTTATGCTGGAAATTGAAAACCATCACTCTGATGGGTCTTGCTTCTTCCGGAAATTGAAAAACCATCACTCTGATGGGTCTTGCTTTTTGTTGAAAATTAGAAACCATCACCCTGATGGGTCTTGCTTATGTTGGAAATTGGAAACCATCACTCTGATGGGTCTTGCTTCTTCCGAAAATTGAAAACCATCACTCTGATGGGTCTTGCTTTTTTGTTGAAAATTAGAAACCATCACCCTGATGGGTCTTGCTTATGCTGGAAATTGGGAACCATCACTCTGATGGGTCTTGCTTCTTCCGAAAATTGAAAACCATCACTCTGATGGGTCTTGCTTTTTTGTTGAAAATTAGAAACCATCACCCTAATGGGTTTTGCTTATGCTGGAAATTGAAAACCATCACTCTGATGGGTCTTGCTTTTTGTGAAAATTGAAAACCATCACTCTGATGGATCTTGCCTCTTCTGGAAATTGAATAATTGCAACCCATATCCCAATGGGTCATGATAGAAAGCTGAAATTGTAAACCATCACTCTGATGGGTCTTGCTTCTGCTGGAAATTGAAAACCACCACTCTGATGGATCTTGTTTGACTGGAAATTGAAAAATTGCAACCCATTATCCCAATGGGTCATGACAGAAAGCTAAAATTGTAAACCATCACTCTGATGGGTCTTGCTTCTGCTGGAAATTGAAAACCACCACTCTGATGGATCTTGTTTGACTGGAAATTGAAAACCATCACTCTGATGGATCTGGTTCTAAAAAGCTGAAACTTTAACCCATTGTCCCAATGGATCTTTTAACAGAAAACTGAAATTCGCAACTCATTATCCCAATGGGGTCTTGACTTCAAACTAAGGACTGAAATCTATTATCCCAATGGGTTGTGACAAAACTTAGAATTGGAACCCATTATCCCAATGGGGTCCTTGTCAAAAGCTAAAAATCAAACCCATTATCCCAATGGGGTCTTGAATTGATAGTTGAAAACCTGGCTTAGATGGTCCTTGCTACTTCTTTTCTTTTCTTTGTTCCCTTTTTGCCCTTCAAGTTGGTCGCCGACGAACAACTTACTTGATGTAGTTGTGTTCTCACACTTCCCGACCAAATTCACATCTCGGTCTTTGGTCACACCTTTGTAGAAATAACAAAGCATTCCTTAGTGATCTTCATGGTACAATCTCGGTGCTAGGCTCTCATTCCCGACTTTTCTAGTACAACTGAAACTTGTAGACAAGTTTTGCAAACCTTTCTGAATGCCCGAAAATAATGAGAAAAAAATAAATGAAAAGGAAAGTGAAGAAACTCAGAAGGAGACATCGAATGAAAGATGTCCCTAGTAGATAAAAGAAGCTTATTTGGAGGTGAAACGACAACCTTAGTAAAACATGACATGCAATTAGAATCAACTCTTGATCCATTCACCCGGTCTATCCCCAAACTTGCCCCAGTTTGACAACTTTGCTCAACCCGAACCTGGTGATGACTTCCACAGCCCTCATTCAACTAGTAGTGCCTTTTCGGGTTTTCACCAACTAACCTCTCTCTTTGTTCTTTTAACTCACTATTGCCTTGCAGCGCCTTTTCAGGTTTTCACCGACAAGACTTCATTTTTTTCGCTCTTTTTTTTTTCATTCCTTTCATTTTTCGCTCTTTCCCAATCGACCTCCCATCTCTCCTTGCTGCTCGACCCCGTCTTTCCTTTCTTTCTTCAATTTCGGCCTTTATCTTGATTCCCCGGAGAATTTCTCCTTTAATGACCTTGGTGCTCCCAGCTCCTAAATGCGATTGTCGGCTTATAAGAATGCGATTTTACAGCGTGGAACTTATCCCTTGATACCCTACTCGGCTTGACATTCTCAATGATCGGTCAGAAGGGTCTTTATTTGGACTGTAACATTAGATTTGGTTAGGCTATGAAGAAAGGGTTCAACATAAAAGCTCAGAAACATCTCATGAGACGATTAGATGAATATCACAAATTATGAAATCACCGCTTTTTGAAAATAAAATAAACTTATTTCCCCCAGTTTAGGCAAATTGGGGATTATTTCTCTTTTTTTTTTTTTTTTTTTTTTTTTTTTTTAGTTTGAAAAGCAGTATGAAAGCATCTCATGCAATGACTTGGTGAATGATACAACCCTTGAAATCATTTCTTTTAAAATAATCAACAAACTGTAGCCCCGGTTTAGCGAAACCGAGGAATTATCTTTTGAATTTTCTAATATGAAAACATAGGGAATATTGAGATTATCCCCCGAGATGAACACAATGAAAGAGAAGGGATGTTGACTTTCTCCTCTTTCTTTTTTTCTAAAAAAAATAAACTTCTGCAACAGTTTAGGATAAACTGGGCGCTTTGAGTTTCTTCCTCGATTTCGAGACTGATGTGCCAAACATCCCTTAAAACATGTGAGTGGATGGTACAACAAAAATTGAAGTTTGTTTTTATTTTATTTTATTTATAAAATAAAATAAAAACAAACTTCTGCCCCAGTTTAGCATGGAATGGGGAACAAAATTTCTTTTGACGTTGGCCGCAAACTTGGAGGCAAGTTTTGCGTCAATATGAACAAGAAAAAAAAAATGAACATTCCCCTGTTATGAACACAAAGAAAATGGGGAGGAATATTGAATTTCCTCCATTTTCTTAAAAAATATAAATAATTTCTGCCCCAGTTTAGGATAAACTGGGGACTCTGATTTTCTTGATATATTCCGCAAGCCTGGAGGCTAACTTTGCGCGAATAAAAGTAGACAGAAAAAAAGAGGAAATTTCTCTTACTGCGACCGCACCGAAATGGTTGCCTACGTATCCTTTTGAGAGGAATCAGGTCAGACGTAGCTCTAGGTGAGGTAGATTTTTGTTGCTTTTCTTTTCCTTTTTTTTTCTTTTTCTTTCTTTAATCACATCAAATTGATTCCAAAGGAGGGTAGGCCAAAGAAAAACACAGAACAAAGCTAAAAAAGGACTGTCAAAAGGATATAGTGTTTGGGTAGAAGAAACGAAAGCCGTTTGTCATCCCGACCCGAGAATGACTCGCATAAATAATGGTTCAATGAATTGACCTGGATTGATCCACACGTGTCCTCGACATTTGCTTCAGTGATGGTTCTCAAAACTGGTATTTCAAATTCGGTCAAAGCGACCGCGCACGATTTTGAACTTCTCACCGATCTCCCTCATCGGATGACTACAGATTAATTCCCAACTTGTTTCGCTCCCTCTTTTATCTCTCTTTACTACTCAAATAGCTCACAATGTCAGAGCGCGTGTTTAGATCAAGACGTAAATTCCGCATGTCATGTTATTAAGGTCGACAAAACATAAAACAAAAAACTAAGGAGGTAAGAACAGGAAATATAAAAGACCGAATATTAGGACGAGATGGATCTCTCTTTCATTGATTTGAAGATATAAGGGTTTGAACAAACAAAACAAGCAAAATAATGCACTTGGGTTACAACCCTTGAATAACCAAGTACACAGAAAGATTAGCAAAACAAGCTACAATATTTCACAGTCACTCAATTGCAAGTCAGAGCTAGTTTCCTGCTTTTCATGCATTGTTGAGCCCTTCACAAGGATGCACCATGTTGATGCCAAAGACGTGCCTCAGATCCAACGACAAATTATGTCATTTCTCATTTCTCCAACTTTTGGACCTTGTGAAACATTCAACAAAGCAAGGGATAGGCATTCTGGTGGGACTGTTCCCATAGTAATGACATGACCCGTGTCTGCCATCAACTATTTCATATTTTGACCTCCTTGGTTGACCTCTCATTCTGCCTCCTCAAGCGTTGAATAGAACCAATTTTAGAGCGCCTGTTAAATAGCACAAACTTCGAAACTTTGGGTAACAACCCGGGTTAGCACAAAGAAATCACATATTGCAAGCCTAAGGTTGTTATGCGTCATCCCGAAATGGTTCACGGCGCAAGCCGCGTGTACCGATAGCATTCCCAAAATATTTCTACATGTCGCGTTAGACGAAATTAGGACGCAAATCAAAGCGACGCGTAATTCCAAACAAGAACAAACTTGGATGATTTTTGATTTTTTTTTTCTCTGACTCAACAAACATAATTTAGACAAACGACACGAGACAGACTCAAAACAAACTGCTTAACATGATACACGAGTCAAAAGATATATACAAACTGACACATTAGGTGGATACACCCGGACGGTGAAAATAATGAGACTCGACATTTTAGCGGAGTCAGATTATTTCACGAGGATCGATGCAAAATACAACTTAGCTAATTGTAATTTATCGTCTGTACCCCGTCTTGACCTTGAAAAATACTATACAAAGTAAAGTGGAACCCTAAAAAAACACATTTTTTTTTAATAAAAATTTAAGACTCAAACCGAGGGAGGTTCTAACGGAACTTAAGAACAAATTATGAAACAAACTATTTTTTTTTATCCAAAAGGTGATTCCAAAATCGGACATTATGACAACAAAAAAATGGACACAATTTTTGAAACAAACTCTTTGATCTAATCCGAAAAAGAATCTTAGAATATTTACAAAATTTGGCCATTATGACGACACAAAGACACAATATTATATGAATTGGATGCAAAATTGATTTACAAAAATTGGCCATTATGACGGCGTAAAACCTTGATAAATTACTTTCCAAAAATATGGATTTGACTTGGACACAGACTCAAAGACAAAAGGGTCACAAAATTTTACAATTATACCGGCCCAAAACTATAACGACGCAAAACTATGACAAATTATTTTCTAACACTTGAGACCAAACCCGGACACAAAATTTAGACTCTAAATGTTCTTGAAAAAAATTCGCCATTATAACGGCGTAAAATGACAACTAAAGATATTTTGAGACACGCGACTAAACCCATTTTTTCGTTTTTTTTCTCTCATTTTTTTTCAAAATTTAACACCCCCCGGTGATCGGTCAGCATAACAACCCTCTTTCTACAACAAATACAACACAGAAAATGCTCTGTACGTATCTCGACGCCAAGGAGACAGCCTAGACAAGTGCGGTACCGGTGTGCCGCACCTCAGTAAGTCAAATATGATGCATATAATTGGGCCTAAAGGTTTAACTCTAGGTGACGCAACTGACTCAGTGTCTAGACTGGCTGAAAAAACCCGGTGGACAAACAGGGCGGAAAGCGCATCAGGGCCATCCGGAGACAGTGTGTCCGGCCTAAAACCCCGTCACGCCTTCCTCCTAAATCATGGGCAATTTAGTAAGAAGTCCCAGATGCCACAAGCAATCTGGTAAGTGCACGTGTGTGGGTGTTTCAGAAACTCAGACGGTTGCGGAGGAAGACAGTTTATATACAGTTTCAACAATATCAAAGTAGTAACATTCAACTTTTCATGTGATAACGGCAAGAATATAACAACCAAATATTTAATAAATTAAAACATGCGACAATCTTATCAAAGCCGGAGATTCTAGTTTTCACTAATTTCCCCAGCGGAGTCGCCAAGCTGTCACGCCCTAAAAAAGTTAATTAACTGCGCGAGTTGCAAGGTTATTATTCAAAGGCTCGTGACTGGTGTTCAAAAAGGTACAAAATTATTTAGAGAACTCGGAGTCGCCACTTGACATAGTTTAAGGTGTGCCAAGTCACCAAAAGGTACCTTGGAACACCTTTGACTCATCTAATAGTCTGCGTTAGAGATTCGGGTAAGGTTCTCAGTTGACTCTCGGGAAGGTATTAGGCACCCTCGAGCCCTGTGCCAAGCACAGTTGCTTTATTGTCGCAATTTTAATTTATTAAATATGGTTGTTATATCTTTGCCGTTCATTTAAAGTTACGCTTTTATTTGTTGAACCAAAATTGTATTAGGTAACCCGCTGGGTATACCTTAGCGCAAACTTGTGACTATCATGTGATTTTGTTTCACCTAGTAAGTAGATCGCAGATCATACTTATTGTTTTGCCTAATTGCATGGGTCTTTTCGCTCTTATCAATTTGCCTACTCGATTCAACTAAGTATAACTGCTAACTATTATTAAAATGACAAATTGGGACTCCCAAATTTGCCTTAACAAAAAAAATATGGATTATGAAAAGTATATATTAAATTGAAACAGTTTTTGTGGCCTATCTTTGAAAGAGAATAATTTTACAGCCTACGTGCTTTTATTTCAACAATTGGGCTCATCAATTTGCATCAACAGGCTGCATTTAAACTTATTTGCGAAAATAGCCACATTCTGATTTTTAACCAAATAATGATCATTTCTTGCAAATGTTATGTATGGCCAGATTTTTAAATAGTTGTCCTAATCACTGCCTATTCGTTCGAGATTATAAACTTTATTAGCTTTGCGCTTATGTCCTATTCGTTCCAAAAACAAGACTTTGATCATTTTCATTTAGCACAACAACTAAGCTCATCAAGAGACTAATTAACATCATATAGAACAAGATTTTTAAAACTTTGAACATGCTGATTTTTAAGCACTTTTCATAGCCAAAAGCTCAACATAAGTACAAGGTTAATTTGTGTTTACCTTGTGTAGAAATTTCCAAACTAGGAAGCAAATGAAAATAGCAAACCAAAGCCAAAAGCAAGCAGCTTATGCTCTAAAAAAAAATCAGCAACTAGGCAGCCTCTTTTTGCCTCTATTTAACCCTTAAAACTAGTAGATTTATACCCCAAAAGACCTTTATATGTAAAGGCTTTTGGTTCTAAATCTAACTCTCAAACTTACTATTTGTTTTTAAGTGTTTTTGCTCTCAAATTTCTTGTAAATTTCAGCTTGTTCCCCCTCTTTTTTAGTAGGTAGTTGTTGTTAAATGAAGGGTAAAGACACTCTTATATAGCTGAAAAATTGAGGGCCAAAAAGGTGGAGTGTAGACTTATACAAAAGAACAAGCTCACACCCCTATACTTGAGTATTTTTCAGAAAAAGTACAGCAGCCCTATGACATCTTTTCAGCCACCCTATGCTGTCCCAAAAGCTGAACAAAGTTGTCCTATTGAGAGGACAACCTCATGGACTTGGACTATTGACTTTTGGGCCTATTGGGCCGACAACAAAACATGAGACTAACTTTAAACACAAAAATACAGATCTGAAATTTAATAAAATCAGCCCCCAAACACTAAATTAAAACAACTTAAATGAGCCAAATCAAATCCCAGTGACTTAGGCTCCAAAACATGCTTGAAAATATTGAGGTAAGGCAATTAAAATACTTCACATTAAACTAGAAACGAGCCAAACCTATGAACATAAGAATCTTAATCCTATCCCTAGGCTAAACATACGGATTGAACAAATAGGACTACGGAAAGGAGGTGAAAATTTACATGTTGGTCAAACGAACGTCGCCACCAAGGCATAGCTTGTTGCCATCATGAAACAATTAGAGACAAATCACCCCCAAAACATGCTTTATCATTAAATCACCAACGTATGAAAGCCAAACAGCCATATCCCCATCATCTTCATCAAAAAAATTCATTAGCATAGCAGCCCCAAAGACCACAACAACGGAGGAGCCAAAAATCACCAGAGTTGAGTGTTACCCGAAATTAAAAATGCAGATCTGCGCCAAACGGTAAGGATTTCGGGAAAAATAACACCAGAAATGGATAGAGGAGCTCAAAATCTTTCCGGAATGGTATGGTTTGTATTTTTCCGACCATCAGAAGGCGGTGGTCCGGTGGCGGAAAGGTGGTGGCAGAGAGGGGTGGCGGGATTTTCTGATGGTGAGGAGAAAAATGGCTAGGGTTTCCCCAAGCCTTGAGCTTTAGAAGGTGTGAGGGAGATAATGAGATAGATTTAAGCTTATATATGTAGGGAATGGGCCGGGTTTGAGTGTGGGCTGGTGGGCCAAATTATTGGGCTGCAATTTTTCTACAAAATGGCTACTAAAAGTCTACATTACCTAAAACATACACAACTAATTATAATTAAAATCACATAATTTACAATAACATCACAATTAAACGCATAACAAGTAACTTTTTTTTAATTTTTATATTTTTCTTCCCGATTAAATGACAATTTTAGTTTAGAATAAAAACTAAACTTAAGAAAAATTCAGCCAAAATCCTAAGAATCTAACACGGCTATTTTGAGGAATTTTAAGAATTTGGTGCCAAAATTAGGTGATTACAATGGCGGGGCCTTGTCTCGTCCTTTGTATATTCAGTTCATCACTCTCAGAGGCCTGTAGATGTGTCCATGTGTGGTTCTATCAGTATGTTAGCTTGTCAGCATTTTGCATTGCATAATTCTTATCAGTAAAGTTTATGCTTATTCTGTTTATCAGTTATATTCATGGTTAGCAGGTTATCAGCAGGATTAATGATGATTGACACTTAGTGTTGGTCATTCGTCCTGAACCTAAGTTGGGTCGTGATAAAAGTGGTATCAGAGCAGTTCAGTCCTAGGGTGTCTACAGGCCATGTCTAGTAGAGTCTTGCTCAGGAGTATGTTGCGCGCCATACTTTTGAACAAGAGGCTCCAAGGCACTTCAGGACAGTTGTCTTTCTTTCTACTCTAGATCGTGCGATAGGGCCATAATTATAGAATTCAGCCTTCTAGACGTAATGCTTTGAATGCAGCGATGTCGCCGAAGAAACTAACAGCTGCCCAGAAGGGCAAGGCCATTGCCAGCCAAGGTACAGTCAGTGTGTCACCTGAGGTGGATGAGTGTGAGGAGTCCAGACCTAAGGCTCCATCTTAGGCCTCACAGATCCCCTCAGTTCAGGGCGATATTAGAGGGACTGCAGCTGCCACACCTCCGGCTCCTCAGCCTGATAGTCAGGGACAAGAAGTGAGGGATGCCATCAGATTATTGATCAGTGTTGTAGTTGCTCAGACTAGGCAGCATAGTGCAAATGCCCCGGGAGATACTGGTTCCAAGATCAGGGATTTTATCCGACTAGAGCCTCCAGTCTTTACTGGATCCCGTACAGGAGAGGACCCTCAGGATTTTCTAGTGAGGATAGCCAGAGTGTTGAGGGTTATGCACGTGTCAGCCACAGAGTTAGTAGAGTTGGATGCATTCAGATTGCATGACCTAGCAGCAGGGTGATATCAGACATGGGAGCTATCTAGAGGGCCAGATGCTACTCCTGCGACTTGGAAGGAATTCTCGGATGCCTTCCTTCATCAGTATATGCCCATAGAAACACAGAGAGCCGTGTTAATCAGTTCCTGACCTTGAAATATGAAAGTTTGAGCATAGAAGAGTATAGTTATTGGTTTAATGTCTTAGTAAGGTTTAGCCCTACTGTGGTAGCCAGTATGGAAGATAGAATTCATAGGTATGTAGTGTGACTAGGTCCAAGCCTGGTGAACGAGTGTATGACGGTTGTTATGCAGCCAGGTATTATATCACGCATTCAGGCATTTGCTTTATCACTTGAGGAGATGAAGCAGAAACAGAGAGGCGACAGGGATAGAGGGTTACATAGATTGTTTGGTTCATTTGGAGAGACATCCCGAGCGAGTAGGCAGCAGAGTGTTAGACAGCCACCAGCTAGTATACCTCCAGAGTCTCGTGGCCTGAGATCTGATAGACCTCCTCAGTCCAGATCTAGTCACGCATCACAGACTTCAGGATTTAAGTATCGTGGTACTTATGTATAGGCTAGTTAGACATATTCCAGATTGTGGTAGAACCATGTAAGTTAGGAGTTGATACTCGTTATATTTGTCAAAAGGCAGACCATTTCATGAGAGGTTGCCCGACTAGGGGTGGTAGTTGTACAGCCCAGCCAGCTAGATCAGCAGTTGCTTTCTCAGCACCAGCACGCCATCAGGGGCATGTTCTTCAAGATGGCACCTGCATAACAGAAAGAACATAAAGAGCAACTGAAGGATTTGTTAGATAAAGGCCTCATCAGACCCAGCATTTCCTCGTGGAGAGCCTCGGTATTATTAGTGAATGATAAAGATGGATTTCTACGCATGTGCATAGATTATAGACAGCTAAATAAAGTCACAATCAAGAATAAATACCCTTGCCCAAGATTGATGACTTGTTCGACCAGCTCCAGGGTGCCAAGTACTTCTCGAAGATAGATTTGCGATCAGGCTACCATCAGGTTAGAGTCAGAGAATCTGTAATATCTAAGACTGCATTCAGGACTAGGTATGGCCATTATGAGTTTTTAGTGATGTCATTTGGACTCTCTAATGCCCCTGCAGTATTTATGGGTTTGATGAACAGCGTATTCAGGCTTTATCTAGGTTTGTGATTGTATTTATTGATGATATTCTCGTCTATTCAAAGTTTGAATCAGAGTATGCGGAGCATCTACGCCTAGTATTGGGTACCCTTCGGGACCAGCAATTATATGCTAAGTTCTCAAAGTGTAAATTCTGGTTAGATTCCATGGCATTTCTTGGCCATATAGTTTCAGCAAAAGGAATTAAAGTAGATGACCAGAAGATCGAAGATCGAGGCTGTTAAGAATTGGCCCAGACCTACGACGTCAACTGAGGTACGTAGTTTTCTGGGTTTGGCAGGTTATTATATAAGGTTCGTAAAGTGTTTTCCTCCATTGCAGCTTCATTGACCAAATTGACACAGAAAATAGCCAAATTTCAGTGGTATAACTCTTGCGAGCACTTCCAAGAACTAAAGAACAATTTGATAACGACTCCAGTACTTACACTTTCAGAGGAATCTGAGGGATTTGTTCTTTACTATGCTGCTTCTCGAATCGATGTGGGTTGTGTATTAACCAACACAAAAGAGTAATTGCTTATGCTTCCAGGCAGCTGAAAAAGCACGATCAGAACTACCTTATCCATGATCTGGAGCTTGCAGCATTCATTCATGCATTGAAGATTTGGAGAAATTATTTGTACGGTGTTCATGTTGATATTTATACAGACCACAAGAGCCTCCAGTACATATTTAAGCAAAAGAAGCTAAACCTACGACATAGGTGGTGGCTAGAGTTGCTAAAGGACTACGATGTGGACATTTTTATCATCCGAGTAAAGCGAATGTTGTTGCTGATACCTTTAGTCGTAAGTCTATGGGTAGTCTATCTTATTTACAGCCACAAAAGAGAAACTTAGCTCATGCACTCCACCAGGTAGGCAGCTTGGGAATCAGATTAATAGATTCAGATGATGCAGAAGTTACAGTTAATAACACAACCACTACTTGCCTAGTGACAGAAGTAAAACAGCGCCTGTATGAGTATCCAGTTCTAGTTGAATAAAGACAGATAACTAGGAGAATACTGAAACCACCATACAGGGTTACTAGTGATGGGGTTCTCATGTATAAAGATAGACTTTGTGTTCCTGATGTTGCGGATTTATGTGGATAGATTATGACAGAGGCACATTATTCCAGATACACTGTTAATCCAAGTTCGACTAAGATGTACCATGATCTTAAGAAGATTTATTGTTGGAGCGGAAATAAAGCGAGACATAGCAGAGTTTGTGGCTCAGTGTCCTAACTGCCAGCAGGTTAAAGTCGAGCATAAAAAACCTAGTGGCTTGTTACAGGAAATCGAGATTCCATCATAGAAATGGGAAGCAGTGAATATGGACTTCATTACAGGCTTGCCCCGTATGCGGAGCAGATATGACTCTATTTGGGTTATAGTTGACAGGCTTACTAAATGAGCTCATTTCTTTCCTGTTAGAACTACATATACAGCGGAGGATTATGCTAGACTTTATATCAGAGAGATAGTACGCCTGCATGGTATTCCAGTATCTATTATTTCAGACAGGGGCGCACCAGTTTACAGCTAATTTCTAGTGATTGTTCAGACAGGTTTAGGGACACAGGTGAATCTGAGTATAACATTTCATTCCCAGACAGATGGACAGGCTGAGCAGACTATTCAGACGTTAGAACATATGCTTAAATCCTGTGTAATAGATTTTGGAGGCAGCTGGAGTGATCATCTATCATTGATAGAGTTTGCATATAATAATAGCTATCATTCTAGCATACAGATGGCGCCATGTGCAGCTTTGTATGGGCACAAATGCAGGTCTCCTATAGGACGGTTTGAGGTTGGTGAGTCTCAATAAATAGGTCTTTAATCCAAAAGGCAGTTGATAAAGTCAAGTTAATCAGGGAAAGATTATTGGCAGCAGACAGAAGTCCCATGCAGATAACCGACGTCGAGATTTAGAATTTCAGATTGGCGATTGGGTATTCCGGAAAGTATCACCTGTGAAAGGCGTTATGAGATTTAGAAAGAATGGCAAGCTTAGCCTTAGATTTATTGATCCATATCAGGTTATCAGGCAAGTTGGGCGTGTTGCCTACAAATTAGACCTTCCAGCAGACCTTTAGGAGGTCCATCCAGTGTTTCATGTTTCCATGCTCAGAAAAATATGTCGGAGATCCTTCTAAAGTTGTATCAATAGATGATGTTCAAATCACAAAGCAGTTGACTTATGAAGAGGTGCCAGTTGCAATTTTAGATATTCGTCGACTAAGGACGAAAGACATTCCTTTAGTTAAGATGCTATAGCAAAGCAATAATTTAGATGAAATAACTTGGGAAGCTGAAAATGACATGAGAGCCAAATATGCACATCTCTTCATTACTTCAAGTATGTAACATATCGTTGTTTAATGCTTCCACATACTTTATTTAACATTCGAGGACGAATGTTCCTAATGGGGAAAGATTTTACACCCCGTATGTCTAAAGTGATGTATATCATTCTAATGACATGTTAAGAATGATTTAAGTGAGTTTAAATTCATAATATGATCATATTTGATGTTTATATATTGAATATAAAGTTTGGGAAAAATCGGATTTAAGTTGCGGAAAAACCGACTAAGGAATTGCCTGGTAACGAAGCTTTTTCAGGAATTAATTTCGTGTATTATATGAGGTCTTTTAGGGACATATCATATATCAAATTGAAGGTCTTGGAGTTTAGTTTCCAACACTTTTGATGGTTTGTTCATACAATATCTGGATAAAAAGATATGAGTATCAGAAGTCAGGCCAGAAAAAGGGACATAAGCGCAAAAGAGGACTAAAACTGAAATATTTCTAAGTATAAAAGAGAAAATCCATCATTTTCTCGTCATTTCCAGAAACTTCAAGATAGAAACAGTGCTCTAATGAATAGTGAAGAAATTTTCAAGTTTTTGAAGGAAGGACACCAATCGTAACTCGAAATTGAAGAAAGATTGCATCAAAACGCTCTACGCGATTAAGGTAACGTTATGCTACCTTCAATTTCGTCTATAGTTTGAGTTTTAGAATTACTTCATGGCTAAGTAAAGTACCTAAATTTTGTATTATAGCTTGTTTAAACTTTAGAAGGTGTTGAATTCAAGGGAAATAAGGTTTAGAAGCAAGAAACATCAAAGGTATGTAAGACTAAATCTTTCTTTTAGCAAGGCATGTATCTTTTAGCTTTTCAAGTTTTTCTTAGTTCTAAACTTAGTGTTTCTTGTGAGAAACTTGTATGGTATCAAGGAAATCTTGTATACTTAATTTGGTACTAAAATCCAAGGTGAAAGACGTCCAAATCAGCAAGACAAAACGTTTCAAAATCCGGAAAATTGTTTTGATCTTTGGACAGTTGTTAGTATATTGATCATAACTCCTTGTACAAAATTGATATTTAGATTCTTTAAGAATCCCCAGAACCCTAAGACACATATCTAAAACTTTCATGAAGACTATGAAATCTATAACTTTGATCTACACTCTGAAAATTAGGTTGAAAGTCAGAACAGTGGTGCTGTCCAGACATTCTATCTGCGAATTTGTTATGTCATCCAGTTGTCTCATCTTGTAATCTGTTTAACATGTTTATGTTATCAGTTTATCCGGATATCTATTTCCGTGTATAGTATAGTACTGAATCTGTTTTTGCGGATCATCCAGTTTCAGGGGGAAACTCTGCCGAAATTTTTATAGAAATTTAAAGAGTTGGACAAATTCTGAGTTCTAGGTTTTGTCTATAATTCCATCCAGAGTTCTCTTATCATTCCTTTGAGTCCATATCTATTGTTGCCACACGTGTTATGCCTCATATATGCTTATGCTTATATTGTGATCTTGTTATGTGTGATTTGGAGTCCTACATAGAGGTTGGACATTGGACACACAGTCCGGTCGCGTGTGATACTGCCCGTCTGGGGGATACAGCCCCTCTGGTTCAGGCGGGAGTTGAAATACCTAGTGTGACCGGGTGTCATTCACACACTCTGACCAGAGAGACTAGATATTACTGGCGGGGGGGGGGGGGGGGGGGGACATAGCCCATAACAGCCGCCAGGTTTGTTATATACGCATATATAGCCACAGTATGCACTGCATGTTTATACATGAGGCTAGTTTAGGTTTTCAGTTACCTGATTTGGGGGGATACATCCCATAACACCAGACATGTACTAGTTCAGATGTTCCGTTACCTGATTTGGAGGGATATAGCCCAGAACACCAGACAAGTACCAGTTCAGATAACAGTTCAGTTTTAGCTCAGTATCAGTTATCAGTTCTCAATTATCAGCCACCAGTTCTTAGCGTTAGTATCAGTTGACAGCTATCAGTTTCAGTTTCTAGTTACCAGTTATTAGTCATATTATAGTTATTTATCAATATAGTTCAGCTCAGTCCGTTTCAGATTCAGCTACACCTCAGTTTAAATTTAGATCATGTTTAGTACGTTCTTCAGATTTCCAGCTACATTGCTATGCTCCAGCTCATATTTACATATTTATATTCCAGCCTTACAGTTTCATTCAGCTATGATATATTATATTCTCATGCCTTACATACTTGATACATATCGTACTCACGCCCTTTTCTGGGGCGCTGCGTTTCATGCTGCGCAAGTGCAGATAGATCAACGCTTGGACCATGTTAGTAGGCCATCTATTAGCTATTGGAGTCACTCTGCTTACTCCCGGAGTTACTTATCTTTTGGTATGTATACAGTCAGCCAGTTTGGTATTGCGGGGCTTTGTCTCGTCCTTTGTATATTCAGTTCATCACTCTTAGAGGCCTGTAGATGTGTCCTTGTGTGGTTCTGTCAGTATGTTAGCTTGTCAGCATTTTGCATTGCATAATTCTTATCAGTAAAGTTTATGCTTATTCTGTTTATCAGTTATATTCATGGTTAGCAGGTTATCAGCAGGATTAATGATGATCGACACTTAGTGTTGTTCATTCGTCCTGACCCTAAGTTGGGTCGTGACATGAGAAGTCTATTGTGATAGTGAATTAGAAAGCTAACTAGTTTTCTTAAAACTATTTAAAAAATAAAAATTAAAAATGTGATAGTGATAGTCATAGTTGGAATGTAATGTTATTGATCTTGTAGTTGGAAAGCTATGTAATGATTTAATTAGTGTAGTAACTTGTTTATTATAGTTATGGCCACTATGTATTTGATAAAATGCCCCAATGAGATTTTTTTTAGCCATTTTTGGAATGTTGATGAAAAATGGAAAAATGGGGTTTTGGTGAGGTTTGTGTAGAAGATAATTTAGCCTTCTTTTTGGAGTTGGTCCTTTTGGTGAGATTTCTGTAGAAGATAATTGCTCCTTTAATATTTTGAGTTGGTCCTTTTGGTGAGGTTTTGTTGGCAAGTGAACTAGTATTATGTTCACAATAGCTTAATAAAATTTGTTTTAACTTAATTATATTATTAAAGATATTAATATAATACCATAATTCTAAGTAGAAATATGGTTAGAGAGTTAGGAACATAGAGAGAAAGTTAGGTACTTTTTATCTACTAAATTGCTAAAGTTTAAATCTTTTTAACCATTTGTTTAGAATATGATACTTGTTTTATAAAGGGACAAATTACAGAACTTTCTCGTAGCATAAATTGTAAGTAAATGAACTACTATCACTTTCCTTAACAATAATTTAAGAGACATTAGCTAATAAGTAATATAGTTGTTACACAACTTAAAATATCTTAATTATTTTCGTAAATTGACTGAATGAAATAAATTATTTCTAAATATCCATTTTTTAATCTTTGATTCTATTTCATTTGATTTTTGAGAAGTGTTATTAATTACTAAATGATAATCTTAATGAAACGACCCCGGTTAGTCGTTTAGAAAGTTAGGACTTCGATTGGCGTGCCGATAATTTTAAAATATTTATAATATCCATTGGGACTTATATGTAAAATTTGAGCTAAATCAGGCCTCGTTTGGTAGGCATCAGAAGAAGGTTTCAGTTTTTATTGGCGATAAATATCAAAAAGAGATTTTCGAGCTCGATTTTGCCGAATGAGCTCCGATTCGAAATTCGAAAGTGCCGTTGGGTTCGTATGATTATTTATGACCATTGTAAACTTTCGAAAGTGAATTTCGATGTTGTTCGGCAAGTTTGCGCTAAAATGCCGAAAGTTAAATAATTTGACTTCTTTTCATTTAAATTCGTATCTTGAGTTTCAGGAGTCTGATTTGAGATCCGCCTTCGCGAATATGTTACATATATTTTGTATAACTTGTATACAAAAGTTGGAATTATTTCGAATATCGTAGGGTACTATTTTCATTTTCGTTAAGAAAAAAATATATAATAAAAAAAAAGAGAAAAAGGACAAAATGGATTAAAGAATGGCGGTGGAATACATATATGCTACTTAGCATATCTGAGTACGAATACAGTAAGAAGAAGATTCAGAAACAGAGAGAATGACAAAATACGGTAAGGAAAAAAATGCCAGAAAATAAGAAAAAGGGGCCGGAGAAAAATAGTATTTTCACCCCAGAACATTCAGGTAATGATCCTACTATATTATTTGAGTTTATTACGTATGTTTGAATATGTTTTAACGGTAAAACCTGGAATATTAGACATCGTTTTAATAAGTTCAATTAATAGTTTAAAGGGTCAAATGGACCCCGATAACGAAATTGATTATATATTCGTACTCAGTGAGTTATGAGCAACATAAAAATATAATTTATTTGGAGTTTGGTTATGTGACCATAAACCCTGTACATATGCCTGGCCTGCGTATTGCGTATGCGAATAGGGTATCAGGTTCCTACCTGGATTGCCCTAAGATGTGAGGAATGAAGCCTTTAGCCTAGTTTGATATATTTTTCTGGTTATTGAACACAGTGGGATCGTTTGGCAATGAATCCAAAGGACAAAGCGGTTATTGAGTGGCTGTACTAACTTTGTAACAAGGTAAGTGTTTGTATCCATTTCTTTGAAGGCCTTTGGCCTCGTGGATTTTCTACCACGTGTTTCCTTACGTGTGTAGCTGCCAATAGGCGTACTCATTACGCCTTAGCTTTGAATTTACATTGTATATTATTTGTTATGCCATGTTGTTGGTACTGCATTGAGCATATGAGCATTGCACTATGGTTTTGAGCATTGCATATACTTCCCGGTTGGCGATGAGAGTCCCGCACCGGTGAAGAGTCATTATTGCATATACTTCCCGGTTGGCGATGAGAGTCCCGCACCGGTGAAGGGTCATTATTGCATATATCTCCTAGTAAACGATGAGAGTCCCGCGCCGGAGATGGGTATCAGGCATATGTGACTGCATTGCATCATACCGTATTCATCTCATCCCATTGCACCGCATACTGACTATTATGTGTACTGTATTGTGTTTTATGTATGCGGTATGTATACTATGACGTGGACATATCTCAGTTTGCTTATATATTTCTGGCTCGTATCCCGGGTTGCGGGAATCGAGTTGCACGCCGTAACGGTATAAATATATGGATCGGGTTGCACGCCGCAACAGGATGAATATATGGATCGGATTGCACGCCGCAACGGTATAAATATATGGATCGGGTTGCATGCCGCAATGGTATAAATCTATGGATCGGGTTGCGCGCCGCAACAGGATGAATATATGGATCGGGTTGCACGCCGCAACAGGATATATTTCTGATTGTTGATGTGTTCGGGATACCTATATGTTTTGGTTATCTTACGTTCCTGGTTGTTAATGAGTTTGTCATCCCATACGTGTTTCTAGTTATTATCTGGCTCGGCGTTTTTATAATTTAAATAAGAGGAATTTTGTTTATCTGTTTCTTCTCCCTGGCTAGCTATCCTATTCTTTGAGGTGGCTAGTCTGCCCCACTTATTGAGTCCTTTTGACTCACCCTTGTTTGTTGTTTGTTTCTTGTCTATCTATTTCATTTCGGCAGGTTCGCTCCAGGATTGAGTTCTCCACATTGTAAAGGAGCGAAGACGACTTTAGCTGTCAGGGTGAGCCAGCTTTTATTCCGGATGGCCACCAGTTTATTGGTTATTATTTCAGTTGCATTTTGCTCCCTTCAGGAGGTATTTGTCTTCTTTTGTACTCTTAGATGTCTAGTCTGGATAGCCCTAAACCTAGTATGTTGGGTAGTCAGCTGTAATTTCTTTTGTACAGCTTAGAGGTATCAGTATGTCTGTATTTTTTTTTAATCTTTCCCTTATTCGTGAATTGTTGCGGAATTGAGTTTCTTGTCTGGTGGATCTGATCTATAGTTAGGGGCAATACATACCAAAAGGTTCGAAGAAGGAAGGATTTTCCTGATTTAATTGGTAAGGGTTCGCCCGAGGGGTCTAGGGGAAGATGTCGGGTGCCCGCACTGCCTAGCCGGATTCCGGGTCGTGTCACTTAGAGAACAAATTAGCTAGTAATATAAAAGTAATTGACTTAGATATAATACTACTAATACTAGTAAGTTGTACAATTACTTAATCTTATGAAAATTGATAGTGTTTCACAATTAATTTTTTTTAATCTTTGCAATTTAATATGTATCTCAAACTTGTAATATTTGTGTAGATATGGAATATGAAAGTCGTAGTTGGATGTATAATAGAAATAATCCCGGGCGGCTGGGGATGAGGAATGAATTTGCAGTAGGTGTTCAAGAATTTATTGAAAAGGCGAAAATACTTGATGATTTTATACGGCATGGCCAGATTAAGTGTTCTTGTGTGAAATACAAGTGCACAAAAGGATAAAATTTGGTAGATGTTGAAATGCATCTTTATAGGAAGGGTTTTATGCCAAATTATTATGTTTGGGTTTATCATAGAGAGTCTGGTGATATGGGTGGTGATATTAATTTTCAAAATGCTTATGGTGGTGGGAGTGGTCCGTTTGTGGAGAATGATCTTGATAATTATCGAATGAACGATATGGTTAATGATGCTTTTGGGATGTACCCAGAGGAGCCATCCCAACCGGGTATATCGCAACCAAATATTGAGCACATTCCTAATGATGAGGCAAAACTCTTCTATAAACGATTGGAGGAAGCTACTCGTCCATTGTATGAAGGCTCAGTGCATTCTAAGTTGTCAGTTGCTGTTAGATTTTTAAGTATTAAATCTGATTTTAGTATATCTCAAGCAGCCATGGATTCCATCATTGGTCTTATGAATGAACTCAATCCGACTAACATGGCATTACCAACTGATAATTATTACACTAAGAAGTTGGTTTCCACGTTAGGCCTTTTTGCACAGAGAATTCATTGTTGTGTCAACGGTTGCATGTTGTTTTATAAGGATGATGCAGAATTAGATACATGTAAATTCTATGAGGAGCCTCGTTACAAGCCGGTTCTAAATGCTAAAAAGAAGCTGATCCTTGTTAAGTCGATGCATTACATACCCTTTATACCTAGGCTAAAAAGGTTGTATGCATTGATGAGCTTTGCTCCTCATATGAGATGGCACTATGATCGTACAAAATACCCAGGCATTCTAAGCCATTCGTCAGATGGTGAGGCATGAAAACATTTTGATCAGGTGTATCCGACATTTGCTAGTGAACCAAGAAACATAAGGTTGGGTCTATGTTCATATGAGTTCACTACTTTTGATGTCTCGTCTATACCCTATTCTTATTGGCCCGTATTTGTCACACCGTACAATCTTCCACCCGAAATGTGCATGACTAGTCCTTATCTATTATTGAAATGCATTATCCCGAGTCCATATAACTCGAAAGCCTCGATTGATGAATTTTTGCAGCCTTTGATTTATGAGTTAAATTTACTGTGGCATGAAGGTGTGGAAACGTATGATATATCAATGAAACAGAACTTTCAATTGCATGCTTCTTTGATGTGGACTATAAATGACTTTCCAACTTATGAAATATTGTTTGGGCGGTTCACTGCTAGTAATCTCTCTTGCCCTTATCGTATGGAAGATACAAAAGCATTCACTTTGAAAAATGGTGATAAGATTACATGGTTCGACTGTTGCAGTCAATTCTTGCCAATGGATCATCTGTTTAGGAATAACAGTAGTGCATTTATGAAGAATCAGGTTGATTTTGAGGAGCCTCTGCGAAGGTTGTCAGGAGGAGAAATATGGGATAGGGTTAAGATGTATCCTAAGGTAACTGACCAACGACCATCTAAAGTACCTGATTATGGTATTGATCATAATTGGACTAAACAAAGTATCTTCTGGAAGTTGCCTTATTGGAAGGATAATCTTCTTCGACATAACCTAGATCACATGCATATTGAGAAGAATTTTTTCGAGGCTGTCTTTAATACTGCGATGGATGTCGGGAACAAGACAAAAGATAACGTGAAGGCCAGATTGGACCTTGAGGAATTTTATAGGCGACCTGAGTTACACTTATCTCAAGTTGGCAACACGATATGGCTGCCCAAGGCCAGTTACACATTCGGATTGGATGAGAGAAGAATGATTTGTGATTGGGTAAAGAATTTGAGGATGCCTGATGGATATGTGTCAAACTTAGAAAGGTGTGTTGATATGACAGAAGGAAAGGTGACTCACATGAAAAGCCACGATTGTCACATCTTCATGGAAAATTTGCTCCCAATTGCATTCAATGGCTTGCCTGATAAAGTTTGGAAACCCCTTACAGAGACGAACCTATTTTTTAAGGAGCTGTGTTCTAAGATATTGAAGGAAGAGAATCTTAAGTCGTTAGAAAGTAACTTTCTTGTTGTCGCGACTAAGTTGACAAAAATCTTTCCCCTAGTTTCTTTAATGTAATGGAGCATCTTCCAATTTACCTCGCGGAAGAGGCACTATTGGAAGGTTCGGTGCATTGTAGATGGATATATCCTTTCAAGAGGTATGGTCCCTTAAGTTATCATTAGCTCAGTTTTTTATTCATCTTAAGTAAATTAATTAATACAATGTATTATGCAGAATTATTGACAAGTGTAAGCGGGACGTGAAAAACATGAACCAAATTGAGTAGTCAATATGTGAGGCATATCTGGCTAGAGAAACTTCTCATTTCTGTTCGCATTATTTCGATCAAAATGTGCCATGTTTGCGAAATAGGCCGGATCGACATGATGTTGGAGACAACAATGATCCGAATTATCCACCATTTCTATATTCAATCAACCTGGAAGAGGAAAGTTAATGACCGAAGTATGCAAGTTCACTGACCGGGACAGAAAAGCAGCTACAACACATGTACTATTGAATTGTCCCGATGTCACGCCTTTTTACAAGTATGATTTTTTTTTTTTTTACATTAACGCCTAAAACTTGAGTCAGTTGTAGCACTAAAACATGAAACGATTGAGGTAAGCTGAAATATCGCCATCTATGTAGAGATTGATCTTTGATCTTATCCTTGTAGCCTTACCTGCAGGTGGAGGTGAAATAGACCAATTGGTTGGTTTGTTTTCATGAATGAAGTATAGAAAATCAAATTTAGTGATTCATTAGCAAATAAATTAGAATGGTTGTAAAAAGGGTTCACTCACTACATACTCCTAGCAAATGGTTGTCAAACGACATTAGTATTGCCCAAGCATGACTCAACCAAATATTGTCCAAACGTCTGCCAATACTTTGAAACTTCGATATTGTAGAATTGGTATCCTGTTGAAAATTGTATGCTATGGAAACAGTTAATATCATGGATCGGACGAGGATTTAAATGAGCAGATGCTTTAACTAGAAATTTTCTTTTACCTATAAATCTTTGGCCCGAAAAGAAAGCTTTTGGAATGTACATACATTTTTATGGGACGAGGGGATGGAGAAAAAGAAAGTGTCAGAATATTCCATTTTCAATATATACATTTTTTTAAAATCATGTGAGGAGAGGATAACATTGGTTCTCTAATATGTAACATAGCTCTTCAAAACAATAACCAAGTGGAATTGTACTAACTCCAATATTTGAGATGCTAAGATTCCACAATCATAAATCTGTTTGCGTGAGATTGTTAAAGTATGTACTATAAAAGGTTGGTCCATCTCGGCATCAAGTGTAGCGCTAAAATCCTTTCGATACAAGATATGATGTTCACATAAAAAAAAAGATGAATCATTTCTTTATCTTCTTTCCCAAGAGCGAAAGAGATCACCTACTGATATTGAATTCCTCTACTAAACTGGCCTTAAATCGGGTGACTTTGAACTATGAAAAAGTGCCTCGAGCATTCATTGATATGAAAGAGGACACTGATATAAACTTAAATATTGATTTCAATAAGTTGAGAAGTTGTAGATTATTATTATTATTATTATTATTATTATTATTATTATTATTATTATTATTATTATTATTATTATTATTATTATAACTTTAACAAACAAGTTATATTACAATGAACTACATTGATCATTCACAAAAACAGGTATATCATGTATAATTATTTTCTCAATAATAATAATATTGATATTATTTATACAAAATCATATCCGGCAAAACTTGATTAACACAACACCTGTTGAGAAACTAGTTTAGTTAAAAGTAGTTATTACAGATAATTGTAACTAAAGGTACTAATGATTTGGCCACTAATTTGTTATTTGGCTCTTCAAAACAGTAAACAAGTGAATAATTTAGATTGTACTAACCCAACATTTGAGATGCGAAGATTCAACAATCATAAATATGTTTTTCTTGAGATTTTAAAGCATGTATATAGGAGGTTTTTCTTTATCGACATGATGTATAGCATGAAAAATCTTTCGATATAAGATAGGGTCGTTCACATAAGTAAAATTAGATCCTTTCTTATGTTTTTTTTTTCTTTTTCTGTATTAAACTCGCCTTAAAAGCTGATAGGGGTACTTTAAACTACTCATACCAAGAGATGCATGGAACATTCTTCGATATAAATGAGAATGTTTACGAAAATACCCATCAAAATTAAAATATTTTCCCGTTCATATCCATAAGTTTCATATTTACCAGTCTTACCCATAAACTATTTACATGCTCTACCTATCCTGACTTGTATACCATAATTTGTGCAGTATACCATAAAGTCCATAAGCTATAACAAAGGTGTATAATATATCGGTAGGTTGGATAAATATTTTTAATTTTATGGATAGTGTTAATTTATAACGAGTAGGGTGAGTAAATACTTTGGATTTCAAGGATATATAGTGTAAAAAGTCCATATAAAGGAGGGAGGCAACTTATACAAAACTTTAAGTTTATTTATATTGATTACTTCATTTTATCAGTATAATTTTAACAATGAACTACATTGATTATTGGGACACTTACAAAAATACCCATGCAAGACAAAGATATTACCCAACCCTACCCATAACTATTCTAATTACCTGACCTACCCATATAATATTAACACACACTACCCATGTACTTCCACCCTGTTAAACCACTCTCAGAAATGGCAGCTCATCTCCACTTCATTTCGTTCATCAGTACAATCATCAACGCCAGCCAATTCATTTTTCTCCGACAAAAACTCTGACCTATCACCGTGGTCAAATTCTGGCAGTAATCATCTTCCTTCTCCGTCGCCTCTGCCGCAACCTGCGCCACCACATCACCGCCATCAGTATCTACTTCTCCGCTGGGCATTTTACGAGATTCTTGAAATTTCGATGAACGCAATGAGCGTGAGATCGAGGCGAAGTATAGGAGATTAGCTAGAGTTTATTCCCCATTGCCGAAAACATTCATTTACGAACCGGCGTTGGTGCCTAGATTGTTACTAATGAATCTGCTTTAGCACTTGCTATTGATTTGTAGTTGTTGTACCAGTTCACGTTTTTAAATTTCTTTTTTTTTTTTTTTTTTTGTTTTTTAGCTAGCACTTAATTTCTTTTCCACTTAATTTATTCCTATAAGATGTATATTGTATATCATAAAGGTATACAGTAAAAAATAAATTATAACATAAAATGTATACAGTGTAAATGTACCCCTTTGAATAAAAGCATACTATAAAGGTATACAGTAAAAATAGAGTATACCATAAAGGTATGTAATGAAATTGTAACCTCACTCCACCTAATTCATAGATGTATACTTTTGGATAGAAGTATACCATAAAAGTATAGTAAAAAAAAAAAAGTATACTATAAAGGTATACAGTGAAACCCCACCTAATTCATGCATGTATACTTTTGGATAGAAGTATACCATATGAAAGAGAGTACGCCATAAAGGTTACAGTGAAACCCCACCTAAATCATACATGCATCCTTTTGGATAGAATTATACCATAAAGGTATACAGTAAAAAAATAGTATGAAAAGAGAGTAAGCCATAAGGGTATACAATGAAACCTCACCTAATTCATGCATGTATACTTTTGGATGGAAGTACACCATAAAGGTATGCAATAAATATGAGAGTATGAAAAGAGAGTATATAGTAAAGGTATACGATGATTTTGTAACATAACCCTAATTTATGCATGTATAATTTTTTATATAAGTATACTATAAAGGTATATAGTGGAAAATAGAGTGTACCATAAAGGTATTCAGGGAAGTTGTAATCCAACTCCTAATTTATACATGTATAATTTTGGATATAAGTATACAATGAAGATATACAATGGAAAAGAAAGTATACCATAAAAGTATACAGTGAAACTGCAACCCCACCCCACCTAATTTATGCAGGTATAATTTTGGAGAGAAGTATACCATAAATGTATACATTAAAGTAAAGATATACAGTAAAGGTATATTATGGAACTGTTATTGAACTTTCACTTTAACAGTGGAAGTTTACTAGGAGTGAAAATTTTAAAAATGAGTATGCGGGTAATTAATATTTTAATTTTTGTATGTTAAAATAAAAAATTTAGATAATAATTACAAAAGTGTACTACGAGGATAATACAAATTTGAGATCGAACAACAAAAAACACAAAGAAAGAAAAATAACACCAAATAAATAAATAAAAGTAAACAAGACCAAATAAATAAACAAATCAACCAAATTACAAAATAAAAAATATTAATTAATAGATTTACTGAATTGTATTAATAAAAAAGCATAAATAAGAATATTTAATTTTATAAAATAATTAATGAAATCATACTAAAAATAAAAGAGAAGTAACGGGTACGAAATATGAAGAAGTGGGCTTCCTAGCTTGATCAAGCCCATATGCCCCAAATAGGTAGCACGGGTAATTATTTTTACTTATATGGGTATGGACTTTTCAAATGGGTATCATGGGTAAATAGTTTGGGGTGTATGGATATAGAGTGTAAAATACCCTTGATTATTTGCAAATACCGATACCTCATCTATAATTGTTAAAATAAAACAACACTGAAATTATTCATACAGAATCATATACTACAGGACTTAGACATACACATATAAACTATGTTTAGTTAAAAGTAGTTATTTTTAAGATAATTCAAACTAAAAAGGTAGTTAATTATATCTTGAACAACCTTAAACATATTACTACTACTCAATATATTAACCTCTGGCCTTATTACAGCCTTCGTTACAATGGCGAATAGAATAAAACTCGCCGATCAAATATCCCGACTTTTAATTCTCAACCGTTACACCGCCATAAACAACCTTAAATTCGAATTTTCCGACAACCTTGTCAACACCATTCTCAAAAAACTCAAAAATCATCCAAACGCGTCCTTGTATTTCTTCAAATTAGCTTCACACCAAAAATTCTATAAACCCCATGTTAAATCTTATTGCAAAATAATTCACATTTTATCTAAAGCTAAAATGTATAATGAAACTAGGTTTTATTTATCAGAACTTATTAAAAATGATTGCCACGTGTTTGTTTTTAATGAATTAGTTCTAGTTTATAGAGAATTTAAGTTTAGTCCTACTGTATTTGATATGGTTTTGAAAATTTATTCGAAAAATGGGTTCTTGAAAAATGCACTCTATGTGTTTGATAATATGTCTAAGTGTGGGAGAGTGCCTAGTTTGAGTTCTTGTAATAGTTTGTTGAGTGGTTTAGTGAAAAAAGGCGAGATTTTTATCGCGTTTGATGCGTATGATCGGATGATTAGGATTGGCGTTGAACCGGATATTTATACGTGTACGATAATGGTGAATGCGTATTGTAAAGATGGAAAGGTTGATGAAGCAGAGAGGTTTGTTGGTGAGGTTGAGGGAAAGATGGGTTTGGAATTGAGTGTTGTTACTTATCATAGTTTGATTAATGGGTATGTTGAGAAGAAGGATTTGAAGGGTGTCGAGAGAGTGTTGAGGATGATGGATGAAAGAGGGGTTGAGAGAAATGTGGTTACGTTTACGTTGTTGATTAAGGGTTATTGTAGGTTGTGTAAGATGGAGGAAGCAGAGAAGGTGTTTAGAGAAATGAAGGAAGTGGATGAGCAGGCGTATGGCGTGTTAATTGATGGGTTTTGTAGAATGGGAAAAATGGATGATGCGGTTAGGATTCGGGATGAGATGTTGAGATCGGGGTTGGACATGAATTTGTTTGTTTGTAATTCTTTGATAAATGGGTACTGCAAAGTTGGTAGGATTAGTGATGCTGAACAGCTTATGAGAAGCATGAACGACTGGAATTTGAAATCAGATTCTTATAGCTATCACACCCTATTAGATGGCTATTGTAGGGAAGGACTGATGCAAAAGGCACTCAGTCTTTGTGATGAGATGATTTGCAATGGTATTGATCCAAAAATTGTCACTTACAACACTCTCCTAAAAGGATTATGTCGAGAAGGCGCCATTGCTGATGCTTTGCATCTTTGGGATTTGATGGTTAAAAGAGGTGTTGTTCCTAATGAAGTTGGATATGGTACTCTCTTAGATGCATTTCTTAACATGGGAGAATTTGAAAAGGCTTTAGTGTTGTGGAAACATATTCTAGCAAGAGGGCATACCAAAAGCAGGATTCTTTTAAATACTGTGCTTAAAGGATTCTGTAAGATGGGGAAGATGGTTGAAGCTGAACTGCTTTTTAACAAAATGGAGGAGCTTGGCTGTTCACCCGATGGAATAACTTATAGGACCCTAAGTGATGGTTATTGTAAAGCAGGGGAGATTGAAAAAGCTTTGAAAACGAAGGATGCTATGGAACTGCAATGTATTCCTGCTTCTGTTGAAAGTTATAACTCCCTTATTAGTGGATTTATAAAGGCCGGAAAGTTTAGCAAAGTCAAAGATCTCCTCAATGAAATGCATGATAAGGAATTAAGCCCCACCATTGTTACTTATGGAGCCCTTATTGCTGGTTGGTTTAAAGAAGGATTACCGGAGAAAGCTTTTAAAGCATATTTTGAGATGAGAGAGAAGGGATTGAATCCAAATGTCATAACAGTTAGTACTATTATTAATGGATTATACAGACTTGATAAAACTGATGATGCTAATATACTCCTGATGAAAATACTGGATTTAAATTTGTACCCTGACCTTAGACGTATTTATGGATTTTCAATCTCTAGCACAAGGCTGCTAGATGTGCAGAAAATTGCAGATTCCCTTGATGGAAGCGACACTAAATCTATCATGTGCAATAATGTCCTGTATAATATAGCAGTGGCAGGGTTATGCAAATTAGGGAAAATAGATGATGCAAGAGATATTATAAACTACTACTCACAAAAAGGCTTTACTCCAGATGTGTTTACCTACTGCACCCTGGTCCATGGCCTATCGTTGGCTGGCAAAGTGAATGAAGCTTTTGATTTGCGAGATGAGATGCTAACAAAGGATGTTGTTCCAAATATTGCTGTATACAATGCTCTTATAAATGGCCTTTGTAAAGCAGGGAACCTTGCAAGAGCATTGAGACTTTTCAATAAGCTTCATTTGAAAGGGTTAGCTCCCAATGATATTACTTATAATACTCTGATTGATGGATACTATAAGATGGGTAAAACTAGTGAAGCTGTGCAAATGCTGAAGAGAATGGCCGGAAAAGAAAGTTATCATTCATAAATTATCCCACTCTGATCAGTATAGTGAGGTGATATCCAAGAACTGATGAAGCTTTTGTATTAGACAATTGAAGGGGCTGGTTCAATTGGAGTCTTGACAGATTCAGCAAACAGAGAAGGTAAAAGCATTTTGAATTATATCCAAGTTTGGTGACCATAATTAAGTTAACCATTGGGTGATCATGAGTACATTAAATTTCGTGGATAAATTCTTGTCATCATTATATGTATATATTTTAAGCGGTATTACGTGGTGGACCATATATTCACGGTCAGTCACTGGGTAATAACGCTCAATATTTGGTGGATGATTTCTTTTGTCTGCATTATGTTGTGAAATAAAAGACCTAGACAGTTTACTCTTTTCCTTCTTGCTGAGAATGATTCCCCTTCTAGATGTAGTTATAACTGTCATCATCAGAAATTTGCTCCATAAGATATCTGTTTTATCTTGACCATTTCTTTTGAAGACGTCAAACCTTTAGGTATGTCCTTTGCTTTATTTAGTTTTGGAGTCATCGTGAGAGGTGAGAGAAAGGAGGTATGATTCCATTGATTATCCTTGTATTTCTGCTTTTAGGTTATTCTTACCTATTCTCCACTAAATTCTCTTTTCTGCGTGTACTTTTGACACTGGATGGCTGAATTGAGCATGTGGGTCTCAGTGACCATTCCAAATACCTTTATAAGCAGATACAGAAATTAGTTATAAGTCATTGAGATTTAACTCAACAGCTTTTAGACCTGATACATGCTATCTTTTTCTGTGGTAGGATATGTGCAGGTTGTAGCACTGAGTTCATGGACGATTTTTGAGTTGCATGGGAGCAGTGTTTCATCCAGAGTGTGTTAGATGGCATGCCTGTAACCAACCAATATCTGATTATGAGGTGCAATACTGCCTAACTTTTAATTTTGCTAGTTCAGTCTTATTAGTGTTGTGTATTGTTGTTATTGCTTTTCCAACTTTTGTCATAATAATGGTGCCAAGTCAAGAATTGAATGCTAAAGCGTGATAAAAGTGTCACCAGGGATGGGGTTTAGACGGGGAGCCGATATGCACTTTAGTATATTCAATGGCAAGTAACAGTAGACTAATTACTAGTAATATGCACTCATGGTCCATATGGTGATTTTGTGTCAATACTTTCTGCGACTGAGTACTGATATCGTTGTTGGTAGTTATCATCAAGTGTCTTAGGTAATTGACTTAAACTGGAAATCATCTGTAAAGTTTTAGAATAGCAATTCATAAGACAATCATATTCCTGAGATCTATTTAACTTTTGGATGTCTTATCTGCGCAGTTCTCAATGTCTGGGAATTATCCTTATCACAAAACTTGCTTCAAGGAGCATTATCACCCGAAACGTGATGTATGCAAACACTTTTGTAAATATGAAATGATAGTTTCTCTAAGCTCTTCTGCAGAAGTCCTCTTACCTTTTCTTAAATTTTCTGTACTAGTTATGGAAGCCTAGTAAACTCTAGAAAAACATGTAGTTCTCCATCACATGCCCTGTTTGAAACTCAGAGAAAAAGCTCTGACAGTGATAGCGGCCCTTGACACCTGTACTTCAGTTTCTTTATAAGTCATTGACACAAGAAATTCACAAACTTCATTTCTATTTAAGGAAATGTTTTGACTTGATGATTAAACAAATGTTATCAGCTTCTATGGTCATAAACACTGATTGCTTCTCATTTTATATCTTGTTTCCTTAATGTTATGGCCTATTAGCGGCCAGTACTTAATTAATTTGATGAGGCCTCACAGAGATTATTTGTTATAGTCCTTTAAGATAAATTGCAGAAAAGGGAGTTCTTGCTTTAGATCCTAAATATCTATCTTTCCATCTTTCAGAAGCTCTGTCTTTCCTTGTCTAGAAATCTTGGGATGTTCCGTCTTTTCTAGTCTAGACACAATGGGCTGTAGTTTAATCAGGGAGTTCGTAGCATAATAAAGGAAGTGCATGGCGACTCAATGACTATTAAGGTTAATCTAAGTAACGTGAGAATCATTTCACTAAATATTCTGTTTTGAGCTCTTATTGCAGTTACTTGGTATTGGCTATCTTTTGTTGGTTAAGAATCTATCTAGCTGCTGATTTTGTATCATTTCTGTGAGATCCATTAATTGCTTCCTGCCTGTCCGATTCCAACAAATGCATCTGGGCTTATTGAATACAGAGAACTTCCGTTTTGGTCCCAGAAACGTTGTCCCTTTCGTGAACATGATGGAACACCTCGTTGCTGTAGCTGTGAGCAAATGGAGGTGAGGCGATGAAAAAGAACTAATGTTCTGCAGAAGCCTCTTAGAGTTTTTTTAAGAAAATCCTTTTAAATTGTTTTTGGAGTAACATGTTTGGGTATACTACAGCCATGGGATACAAGATATATTGCCCTTGATGATGCTCGAAAGCTTTGTCTCGAGTGTTTGGACTCTTCCATAATGGATACAAGCCAGTGTGAGCCCCTTTATTATGATATACAAGAATTCTATGAAGGGCGTAATATGAAAGTGGATCAGAGTTCCTCTGCTTCTGGTCGAGAGGCAAGCACTGAATGAGGCCATGGATGGAGAGAGACATGTAAGTGTTTATATTGACCCTAGCTTCTGAACTTCTCTTTTCATACTCGAGTGAAAAGTATGTCACTCATGTTTAGTTTTCATCCCTTTTACCAGGGGTATCACCACATGCCTGAGACAAGAGGACTCTGCCTTTCTGAGGAACAAACTATCAGCACTGTAAGGACTTTGAGTTGCTTCAATTTCTTCTCCCTCTTCATGATTTGGAAACTGAAATTTTAAATCATCTTCGTTCTTTTAAAAAAATAAAAAATATTTAAACCCAATTTTATTCAAATGCTAACGACAGCTCTTACTTACCAGTTACCACTACAATTTGCCCGATTCTGAGGTAGCACAGAATAGGAGCTGGAAATAGGGTGATGGACATGAGGACGGAACCTTACAAATTGACACGCCGCTGTGAAGTGACTGGACTTCTTATCTTATATGGTCTACGTAGGTACGGTTCTGTTAATTTGCTGTGCGAAGCTGTGAACCGAAATGCTACTGTGTTAACATTTTGTTTTAACAGACCATATTTGGTTTGTGGCAATCACCTGTGTGCATCATATATCTCAAGAGAAATAAATGAAAGCTAACGTAGACGATGATGCACTTTGACAAGGCATTAAGTAAAAACAAAAAAATAACATGCCCTTTACTTGGGTAGTGGAAAAAGTTGAACAGGTTTTATGTTGCTTTTATGTGACAATGTGAATGGTGGATGATAAATGTATATGGTTTGACATCATAACTCATAATTGACGTGCATTTAGAATCGGCTTTAAATTGTTATTATGGTGCTAGACATGATGAAGGTTTGTGTAGCTACTTGTTTTGGTCTCTCCAAAGTCTTTTGCTTCTTCCCTGGTGTTAAAATATTCAGAGGTTACGTATACCTGTCGTCATACCGGGAGAACCAGCTCACCAGTTGCTAGTTAGCTGTTGTGGATGCTAAGAGTATTCCTCTGGACAATGCAGTAAGTTTTCCTTCGAATATCTGTAGATACCACACCCCTGACCGTGTTGCTGTTCCCCGGTGCTTTCTAGCTAAAATCCAAGATAGTACTACCTTTTTGATCTCCGAGTCTGAGGATTGAATTGCAAGATTGAGTCCATGTTTGATGGACCAAAGGAATCAGGCATTCCCTTAGTTATTTAGGTTCAAGCAGCACCTAAAGCTGCTTGTGACCTCAAGTGGAAGCATTAGTTTGATATCGTGGTTTTGATATAAAACATGAATCTATGCAGGTTGCTGAACATGAGATAATGCATGCATGGATGGTTTCGACTCAGAGGTGCTCTCTCATTTATTAGGTGTTCATCTTTTTCTTTTTGGTCTATCCCTTTATAATATCTGCTTCCTTGAAATAGCAGTAATTGTCGGTATTACATAACACAAGATTCTATTGTGGAACCACCAACTCTTCTCCTATCCCTGAAATAGCTGAGATTGAATATGATTCGAAAATAAAAAAGTAGTACTTATAGTTAGATATATATTTTTCTAGATAAATGGGAAGTAATCTTTAATGGCATATTAAAGAACTAGTATAAAAGGGAAAAAAGAACCAAAATACAAAATAGCATGCAAAGCTAAGTTCTTTTGGCTCGGAATTCTTAGAAAGGGAAAGTAAAAGGAAAACTCTCGCTGGACTGTCTATAATCTTCCTGCCTACATCAGAATGGGTTCTCTTTTCTTTCTTCGAGTTTGCTATCCAGATACGTCTGCAATTTATTGCTTAAGATTATCGGCTGCAATGGCCATTATATGTTGGTCCCTTGGACTTTCTGATGTGATCTATGTGTACTCCATCTATGATAGGTTATCGAACTCTTAGCCAAGATGTTGAAGAAGGTATTTGCCAGGTACTAGCACATCGAACCCAACTTGCATCGATATCAAGCCGCAATGGCTTCAACCTCATCGGGCACGCCACCATCAAAGCAGGGAATTAGATCTCCTTTTGAGAGGAAACCCTAGGATTTTTTCAAACATTAGATCGAATCAGACTTTTCACCCGTTTATGGGATTGGCTTTAGAGCTGTTAACCAGGCAGTGCTTAAATAGAGACTAGAAAAGGACATTGGATCGTATTTGGATGGCATGAACATTTCCTTACTGAAGTATTGAGCATGAGGTTAGAGTGCAGCCTCCATGAAAGAAGCTTGGTCCATTCATATTAGTGCCTTGGACCATGCCATATTATTGTACCTTATAAGTTTTTCAAGATATACTTTTCCTGCCTTGTAGAGTGATCTAAACGTGACAGACAAGGATAGACACAACAAAAATCCATCGTTTAAGAAAATTAATGAAGTCTTTTAGTTTGATTACCACTGCCTTATATTGCTTTTATATTGTACATTGATTGTAGCACTGCCTCTGGGCTTTGGTTTAGTGGTAAAATTGCAGCACGTGTTGTGTGGATTTGGTGCATGTCATGGGTTCAAACCGTTGTGCAGCCACTAGCCTCAACTGGAGAAGGGTAGAGGGGAGGGACCCATTATCAACCGAGTTTCAGACCTTGGATCAACTATAGCACTAGAACCTGAAACGATTGAAGTAGGCTGCAACTCCAACATGTAAAGACTGTTAGTATTTGATTTTCTCCTTGTAACATTAGCTACACGTGGAGGTGATATTGAGTGATTGGTTGGTTAGTTTTCATCAAGTGTAGAAAGCCAGATTTGATGATTCATTATGCAGTGTCATTAGACTGGTTGTGAAAAGGGTATACTCATCTCTACATACTCCTACCAAATGGTTTTGTGGTACTGGCATTAATATTGTACAAGTATGACTCAACCAAATATTTTCCAAACGCCTGCTAAATAATTTGTGTACCATTGGTATCGTGTTGAAAATTATATGTGGTTTGTCTCACGAAAAAGCTTGAAAAGCTTGGAAGCGTGCATAAATTGTACACCCGTAACATTTCTACAATATTAACAAGTTCGTGCAAAATTTAAGTGTGATGTCGAAATTTTATTTTTCTTCTTCAACTGATGTCTATCATTTTTTGAGTGTTTTGACTTTTATTATCACTGTGATCAATGTTAAATGGTTGAAATAAATGGAGAATTCACACACTTATTAAGCTATCGAAATATAACCTCCCCCGCTCCCCCCAGCAACCAAACCACCAAAAGTATACAATGAGGCAATTAAGTACAACCGACGCTTTCCCTAAATCTGTATATTGATAATAATAAAAAAAAAATGAAGAAGACTGGACAATGTCAAACCATGATCTAGTATATTCTCCTATGTTTGCCAACCTCACATATGCTATATGCTTCAGATCAATTATTTACCGATGTTCTCTTTTATTTATTTAAGGGGACCAAAAGTGATTATATTAATCGGTGAAACCGTGGGAATCATCACTTTGACTTCTTTGTGGATCTTTTTGTTAGAATCATTTACTAAAAAGAAAGGCATGAACATTTAATTTAAAACTGACAGCTTTGTACTAATATCCACATGTTGATCATGAGAATTTACCGAGTTAACGGGATCTTTGATTTCTTCAACATTCAATTAGTATTGCAAAAATATGACACAGGAAGCAATGGTTTGTCTTTTTGCCCGCTAAGAGATGGTTTGCAAAAATGCTCTCATTAGTTTAATGAAATTTTTTTCGGACCAAAATATTCCTACAAATCAGTAAAAAGACGCGCCACAGTCCCTCCCCTTCTTTTTCTCCATTCACGATATCAAGAAAACCATAAAACCACATCCCTTTTACAGATTTCTTTGTTCAAGAGAAGGTTCTACGTAAGATTTCTTCAAGTTGCAAGGGTAAAGTTCTCTGCAACTATTGCCAAGAGTTTAAGTTATGCTGCAAAGACTGAAAAATCTCTAAAGTATTAGCAATAGCCAAGACTTTAAACTCTACTGCAATGGGAGCAACTTGTACAAATAGTCTCTGCAAGTATTGGTAATTGCCAAGACTTTTACCTATATTGCAATGCAAAACTTGCAGAGAAAAGTCTCTGCAACTCTTGGCAATAGCCAAGACTTTAAGTTCTGGCAAGGGGGACCTTACATTAAAAATTTCTAAGAGTATTGGCAATTGCCAAGACTTCCACCTCTACTGCAATGAACAAGTTGGAGACAAAGTCTCTGCAACTCTTGGCAATAGCCAAGACTTTAAGTTCTGGCAAGGGGGACCTTACACTAAAAAACTCTAAGAGTATTGGCAATTGCCAAGACTTCTACCTCTAGTGCAGTGAACAAGTTGGAGACAAAGTCTCTGCAACTCTTGGCAATAGCCAAGACTCTAAGGTATGGTGGAAGCGACAAATTACACAGAACATCTGATAAGAATCAAAAACGAAACGCGGAAATAAAGATAAAGAGCGAGACACTACTCGAACTCCCTACGAAGTAACTATGGAGAACTCGTTCCATAATACCCTCGTATCGGTGTCAAGGAGGACCTACACTATGCAACTACCCTCGAGCCGCACCTGGGACTCGCAAATAGAATGATCGGGGGTGGTTTGGGGTTCAACTAGAATCCACTAGTAAACTCAAACCGTCTCAAAGGGTTTTCATTCAAAGAGAATCCACTCTTGAACATTGTCACTTGACATTCAATCATTCATCATAATAGCTAAAAACTAAGGAATAATGCTAAGCTATGGAGTATTTATAGGCCTCATTAAAGACATAAGGAAAGGCCTAAAGTACCCTTAAGTAGATTCTAAAGTCATAAGCCACATAGGGGCATAATATAAATTACATAGGCTAAAAACTAGCAATTCCCGCAACTTGTTCAGCACTAGGCGCCCGGCCTACTTAGAGTAGGCGCCCAGCCTCCCAGGGAGTAGGCGCTCAGCCTAGTTGAAGTAGGCGGCCAGCCTCCTTGGAGTAGGCGGTCCGCCTGTTCTGAAGGGCTTGCAGAGGCGGTCCGCCTGAAGCACAATCCAGAGAGCTGATCAAAACTAGGCGGCCGGCCTAGTTGAGTAGGCGGTCCGCCCCTTCTTAGGCAGCCTTGAAACGCCTCGAAATGTGTCTCTAAGGCTCCTCGTTCCATGGCGTTCCAATGCATAAGCTCTTCCTTGGCCTTGGATGATGTTTTTAGATGGTTGCTCGATTTGGGTCTTATCAACATCTCTGTAAGAATTGGCAATAGTCAAGATTTTAAACTCTACTACAATAAGCAACTTGCAGAGAAAGTCTATGCAACTCTTGGCCATAGTCAAGATTTTAAGCTCTATGCAAAACATGAATATCTAATAGCCATAGGCAATAAAAACCTTCAAATCACTGCAATCAAGCAAACACAAGACAAAAAATCCCAAATTTCTAGTACACAATAAAGAAAGAAGGAGGCTAGGAATGGGGAAAGAGAGAAGGAAATATTTCAGCGTGAATTAAACAAGTTGGGGGCCACACAAAGAAGTAAGAAGGAGGCCAGGAATGGGGAAAGAGAGAAGGAAAGTTTCAGCGTGAATTAACACAAGTTGAGGGGCAAAATAGTCCTTTCATAAGGAGGGGTATGATGTGGAGGGCATTTACTTAAAACATTTGTAAGTGGGGTCAATTAGGTAGTACCATGTCTTATTGAGGGCACTAGGTGAAATTTTTTGAAGACAAATTATATAATGTGGATGGACCTAAATTGATTTAGGATCACAAATCGAATTTGGGTTATGAATACAAGCAAATCTTAGTATCAAAGTTGAGACAACGCTAAGAATAAGCAAAAATACAAGAGAATAACGTAATATATATCAGTGAGTACAAATTTTGCCAGAGTTTCTGTAAGTATTTCTGAATGATTACATTGTGAAATGAGAAGCTATTTATAGACTAGCAATGATACCAGGCCATGATCTCACGTTGTCCACTAAGATCTGCATACTCCCACTTCTCTGATAGTGGAGTTAGTGGGCCGAAATAGAAGGAAGCCAATCGACTGCGGACGACCTCAGCCACTGAAGCTTAGGCCATTAGCTTTGGGTGCATAACTTTGCAATCGACCGAGGTGACATTTTACCGAGGCAAACGTCTTGCTTTCTTTCCTTAGTCATTAACTTCGGTCTTTGACTCCGGCGGCTTACGACTTGCCTCGGCTCGCAGCTCGCCAACACCTGTTCGGTCACCCTCAGATCGTGTCACCGAAGCGCCACGTAGGCAAGCCGATTTTTACCCAATACATAATGTACTTCTTTTAAAAGAATTTTTAATGATGGACCGTGAATAGAAGAAGGGGAAAGTTTTTGGTGAGATATGACATATTGCACCTACGCAAAGTTAGCTGCAATCTGCAACTAGTCCTATAAGACCAAAAGAAAAAAAAGAAAAAGAAAAAAGAAAAAAAAGGAAGAGGTCCAATAAGATTGTCACTTAATTGTCTATTTTAAAGCATAGAAAACTAGTAACCGATTAATTTTGCATGAATCTAAGAAAAAATTTCAGAGACATAACTGAAGAACTTGGTCAATTTTCTTTTCCTTTTTCAGTTTGTTAAATTAAATTGAGCATATAAGTACTGATAATTCGAAATGAATTTAGGTTGAAGTTCATTTCAGAGAATGTGGTCGAAGAACGAATCTGATTAGAGTTAGAAGTGAAAGGAATGCCTTAACAAGCATGTTAACTTAAAGCATGAGGCATAGATGACCTTCATTCATCCATCTCCATCAAGCTAGTAGAAAATAAGAGGTAAGGTAGCTTTCAGTTGGTTGATGAAGGAATGATACAAGCCAAAAACATATACTCCTAGTTAGAAAATTAATGAGATAATTGTATTGGGTAAAAATCGACCCACGGCAATTTGCCCCAGTCACGCAAGTCTCAACGACCGAACACGTCACGGCTAAACAACTGCCGAAGCGATTGAGCAAGTCGCCGAGGCCTTGAAACCGAAGATGCGTCACCGAAGGCGAGCCGCAAGCTGAGCTTCGATAACCTTCACCTCGGTCAAGCAACAGGGCCAAGCCACCGAGGTCATCAGCTCTCACCTCGGTGGATCCCCTCGGTTCAAGCGGCTTTGCAGCCCACTACTTCACCCCACTAACTCAGCCAACACACACCAAGATCGTGGGACAACATGGCAGCAGATAGTGGAGATCGTGGGCAAGGCTTATATCTATAAATATCAGTTCATTTCATGTAATAGGGATCCAGAAATTTATACCGAAACTCTGCCCAAATTTGTACTGATCATCCATATATTGAAATCGAGTTATTTTACGTATTTTTCATCTGTTTAGCGCATTATTTACCGCTTTGATACAAAGATTTGCTTATATTCGAATCCAAATTCGATTTGTGTACCTAAAAACGATTTAGGCCCATACAAATTGGCGCCGTCTGTGGGGATATAAGCAATAACGCTTTGTTCCAAAGTTCGAAATCTGTTCTTCGTCAAGAAATTTGTGATCTAACGCTATGGCTGATAACAACAATGGTGGTAATGGTGATCGGGTTGACGTTCCGACGAACCAACAATCCTTCACCCCAATGACAACCGAAGAATTTCAAATGTACGTTGTCACCACGCTAAGAGCTCTCCAAAACAAACAGGATGAGCAGGCTAGTATCAATGCCGAGTTTCGCGCCTCGCTAGAAGGGCGAAACAGTGCCGCCCCAAACGGCACCCAGCCCTCGGCTCCTGGTGGAGGCACCCCGCCTTTCGTTCATCAGGGCACGAAAACAGGGGGACCTCACAACGGAACCGCGTCTGGGGGGTCGGGGAGTGGTCCATCTTCCATGCCACACTTCGGAACGGTTCCCTCCATGGCAGAAACAACGTCATCGGTTGACGTTGAAAAAATGAGTAGAGAAATCGAGGCTCGCATCGAGGCGCGCGTCGAAAAACGCCTCGAGCGCGTACCGGGGATAAGCAAGGAGGAAGATGACCTCGACATCGAGCAATATAGGGAACAGCCTTATAAGCCCGAAGCAGCACCAGCTCCAACTCCTGTGGGTTTCAAACTCACATTCCTCAAAAAGTACGATGGGACAACTGATCCCAAGGAGCATGTTAGGGAGTACATGTCCATGGTGAAGAGCAACGACTTGACGTCCATGCAGCTTGAATCCATGTTTTTAAAGAAGTTTGGTAGTTCGTTGGAAAAGGGTGCACTTCGGTGGTATTTATGCTTGCCGCCGGGGTCAATCTCCTTGTTCAAAGAACTATCCCGCGCCTTTGTCAAAGCTCACACCGGCGCGCAAAAGATCCTCCAGAGGAAGGAGGATATATGTGAAGTGAAACAGTGGCCCGGTGAGCCACTTAAAGAGTTCCTCGAGCGATTCCATGCTGAACGTATGGAGTTGCCTCGAATGGATGATACCTTGGCTATCATGGCCTTCGAAAAAGGTATCAACGGTCGCAATTCAAGTGCTGCTGCCGAATTGCGGAAAGAGTTGCAACAATATCAGGTCCTGACGTGGGAGGACCTGCATAGAAGAGCTTACTCCAAAATCAGATTGGAGGAGGCGGAGTTCAAAAACCGAGGTTATCAAAACCGAGGCGATATGTCAAATCGCGCCGAGGCGCCACGAAATAATTTTAAAGGGAGGTATGAACCTTATACTTCGCCGAGGCAACATGTTACTCAAAGATTGGGAAACAACCCCGGTAACTCATACCCAGCGTCTCACGTAAGCCAAAGGCTAGGAGGGAAGGTTCAAACCAATATGAACCAAAGGAATCCCTCGAGCTCCGCTTCGGTCCCAAGAAAGGATCTTCCCCGGATCCAAGATTATAATTTCAACATATCGACCTCGGAGCTGGTCGACGTCGTTAAGGGGACAGCCGGGGTTAGAATTCCCAAAGACATGAGAACCCCGGCAGACAAAAGGGATCAGAATCTGCATTGCGAGTTTCATGCAGATTATGGTCACAGAACCGAGGACTGCAAAGCTTTGCGCCTCGAGGTAGCTCACCTACTGAAAAAAGGAGTCTTGGCTCAATTCCTCACTGACAAGGGGAAAGACAATTTTTCAAAGAACCGGGGGGATGGGCAACCACCTCGGCCTCCACCCCCGGAGAGAGTAGTTAACGTCATCACCGGGGGGTCAGAAGTAAACGGCGTGAACTTTGCCGCAGCTAAAAAATTCGCTAAGCTCTCCATCACCATGGAGAAAAGGACCCGAGTTGGAGGCTCGGGCAAGGACATCGTGTTCGATGAGGATGATTGTGATGGGATGATGTTCCCCCATCACGATGCTCTAGTCATCATGCTAAGAATTAACAACGCCGACATCAAGAGAGTGTTGATTGACCCCGGTAGCTCGGTAAACATCATCAGCTACGGGGCGGTGAAGCAGATGTGGCTAAAAGGGGAAATCGTTCCCAAATCAACAGTGTTGGCTGGTTTTAACAACTCAACAGAGAAGACGTTGGGTGAAATCACGCTGAAGACATTCGCTGAGGGTGTCACCAAGGAGACACTGTTTCAAGTGATGCCCGAGGACCTGGCCTATAATGTAATCCTCGGGCGGCCATGGATCCACTCCATGGAAGCTGTTCCTTCCACTTTACACCAAGTGATCAAATTCCCAACGCCTTGGGGGGTTCGGTCAATTAAGGGGGAGCAGCGAGTAGCGAGGGAATGCTACTCGGTTGCACTGAAGAGTGGAGTCGCCCCGAGCGGGCCCAAAAAATAGCAACCAACGCAACCGGGATCGAGCGAGGCGAGCCTCCAAAATGAAATTGAAAAGATCCCGGCATGCGTGCAAGAGCCTCGGAAGCAAAAAGCCGAGGATTCTACCGTTGAAGAGCTGAACTCTTTCACTCTACTGAAAGAGTTCCCAGAAAGGAAAGTGCACATCGGCTCGGAGTTGGACCCGAAGTCGAAAGACGCAATTATGGAAGTTTTAAGGTCCAACCATGACTGTTTCGCTTGGGCTCATTCAGACATGACGGGTATCGATCCGGAGATCATGACTCACAAGCTGAATGTAGATCCAAGATTCACCCCGGTGAAACAAAAGAAGAGACCTCACGCCGGGGTGAAAAAGAAGGCGATTGAAGATGAGACCACGAAGCTGCAAGAAAATGGTTTCATCAGGGAGGTGAAATATCCCGAATGGCTGGCAAATGTGGTAGTTGTGCCGAAGAAAAATGGCAAGTGGAGAATGTGTGTAGACTACACCGACCTGAATAAAGCTTGCCCCAAAGATTCTTACCCGTTGCCACAAATCGACAGGTTAATAGACTCCACGGCTGGACACAAACTATTAACTTTCTTGGATGCGTATTCGGGCTACAATCAAATCCTCATGGACCCTGAGGACGAAGAAAAAACCTCGTTCATCACTGACCGAGGTACATTCTGTTACAAGGTCATGCCCTTCGGTCTCAAAAACGCCGGGGCAACTTACCAAAGGCTAGTATGTCGCATGTTCAAGGATTATATTGGAAAATCTATGGAAGTTTACATAGACGACATGCTCATCAAGTCGATCCAAATGGAGGATCACTTGAATCATCTGAGGGAGGCCTTCGCCGTGTTGAGACAATATGGCATGAAATTGAATCCTGAAAAGTGCGCCTTCGGCGTTGGGTCTGGCAAATTCTTGGGATTCATTATCTCTGAACGGGGCATCGAAGCTAATCCTGACAAAATCAGAGCTATCGAAGAAATCCCCGAGAAGCTTACCGGGGTGAAAGAAGTCCAACGCTTGACTGGCCGAGTCGCTGCCTTGAGTCGTTTCATCTCAAGGTCCTCGGAGCGATGCCACAAATTCTTCTCCGTTTTGAGAAAAAACACTCACTTCGAATGGACACCGGAGTGCGAACAAGCGTTGAAAGACTTGAAACAGTATTTGGCTAACGCACCGTTGCTTGCCAAGCCAAAAGAAGGTGAAACATTGCTAGTCTACTTAGCGGTGTCCGAGGTATCAGTAAGTGCTGTGCTGGTTCGAGAAGAAGATGGCAAGCAGCAGCCCATTTACTATGTGAGCAAGACACTCCTCGACGCTGAGACCAGGTATCCACATCTGGAAAAACTAGCTCTTGCTTTACTTGTTACCGCTCGGAAATTGCGGCCCTATTTTCAATGCCATCCAATAGCCGTAGTTTCAACCTTCCCCTTGAGAAATATTTTGCATAAGCCAGAGTTGTCGGGAAGATTATCAAAATGGGCGGTAGAGTTAAGTGAATATGACATCACCTATCAGCCTCGGAACGCCATTAAATCCCAAGTCTTGGCGGACTTTGTGGCAGATTTTAGCGTTGGAATCTTACCCGAGGCTGAAAGGGAAAACGCCGAAGCTAAAGGAACAACTCCGGGCTTATGGGTACTCTATACCGATGGAGCAACTAACTCCAAAGGTTCGGGGCTGGGCATAGTTTTGAGAGCACCCACCGGGGAGAAAATCAGACACTCGGTTCGATTCAAAAAAGTAACCAACAACGAGGCAGAATATGAGGCGGCTTTAGCAGGTTTAGAGTTGGCCAAAGAAATGGGGGTTGAAAGAATCGAATTGAGATGTGACTCTCAGTTAGTGGTGAACCAAATCCTCGGTGATTACACGGCTCGCGAGCCCAGAATGCAGTTATACCTAGATCGGGCACAAAGGATCTTGAGCCAATTCCAAGAATGGCAAGTTAAACAAGTGCCTCGGGAGGAGAACACCGAGGCTGATGCCTTGGCGAATCTGGGTTCGGCCATTGATGAAGATCACTCGGGGACTGACTCAATGGTTCGGCTACTATCTGCACAGATGAGAGAGATGAAGCTGCAAGTCAACTCGGTGGACAACCGATGGGATTGGCGAAGTAAGTTCATCTCCTATTTCGACTCGGGGACTGTCCCCCAAGATAAGAAAGAAGCGAAGAAGCTGAGGACCCAAGCTGCCTCGTATCACATGATCGAAGGCAATCTGTACAAGAGGTTGTACTGCGGCCCGATGGCTAAATGTTTGGGTCCCGACGAAGCAAGATACGTGATGGCAGAAGTGCATGAAGGCGAGTGTGGCAACCACTCGGGGGCAAAATCCTTGGTACGAAAGCTATTAAGAGCTGGGTATTACTGGCCCACTATCAGTACCGACGTGAGGGATTTTGTACAAAAATATGACAAGTGCCAACGCCATGGGCGGCTGATCCACCAACAAGCCGAGCCTCTTCATTCGGTGGTGTCGCCATGGCCCTTCATGAAATGGGGAATGGACGTTGTTGGACCATTGCCCAAGGGAAAGGGTGGTGTTCGTTTCATCCTAGTATTGACTGATTACTTCACTAAATGGGTGGAAGCAGCGGCTCTCACCGAAGTTAAGCAAAAGCAAGTAATCGACTTCATCAGAAAGAACATCATCTATAGGTTCGGGGTCCCAAGAGAAATTGCTTGCGACAATGGCAAACAATTCATGGGGACTGCTATCACCAACTTCTTCAAGCAGTGGGGTATCAAAAGAATAGCTTCGACTCCTTATCATCCAAGCGCCAATGGCCAAGCCGAGTCTTCAAACAGGATTATAATTGAGAATCTCAAGAAAAGGCTCGATGAGAAAAAGGGTCCTTGGCCCGAGGAGTTGCACGGGGTTCTGTGGGCCATGCGAACGACTGAAAAAAGCAGCACCGGGGAGACTCCCTTCTCTTTGGCGTATGGCATGGACTCTCTTATTCCCGTAGAGGTGGGCGAACCAAGCCTTCGATATGCCCATACGGCCGAGGACGCAAACCAGGAAGCAATGCGCATTGAGTTGGATCTGCTCGAGGAGAAGAGAGAGTTGGCTTTGGTTCGGTTGGTTGCTCAAAAGAGACAGATCGAAGCATATCTCAACAGAAAGGCTAAATTCAGGGACTTCAAGGTCGGGGATTATGTGCTGAAAACCGTGAAGCAATCAACCAAAGAAGAAAACGGAGGAAAACTCATTGCAAATTGGGAAGGACCCTACAGAGTCAAAGCAATTGTTGGAAAAGGCTCTTATCAAATCGAAAGTTTGCAAGGAGAGCCTGAACCGTTGAATTGGAATATTTCCAACTTGAAGCGATACTACTTCTAGTCGAGGTAAATATCTCCAAACTTCTTTAAATCAAACAGCCCCGAGCCGAACCCCGCTCCCATGGCATTAACAGAAAATGTACTAACTTACCCCTCGTTCCGCCTTTTTGCTTGACCTTTTCAGGAAGCGAACCGAACCGATTCCAGTGCTCGGATCTTCATCAAGATTCACAACCGAACACTGGGGGGGAGTGAGAAGGGGTTGATATCGAGGTCTGCATCGAGCCTCCCAACCCAAGCTTATCTATCCGGCAACCGGGGACTAATGCCCGGGGACTAGATTTAGTACATTGTAAATTAGCCCGGTAGCGGCGTGTCTGTCAGTTTGCTTTTATTTCGAAATTTTACCCAAGGTCCGTTTCGGCTTGGTTTTATGTACACAGCCTTTTGGCTCGTCAATATCAATAAGAACGACTTCGGTTACACTCATTTTATCTGTTTAAATCTTACATTTGGAAGCCGCGTAATGCGTCGACCCGAGGGCGAGACGTCGCCCTAGGTTCGCATCGGTCAAACTCTATCTAAATCTTGCAAGATTAAAGTAAAGTTTGCATCAAAATGTTCGATATGCTTAAAAGGCCATTACACAGAATAATGATGCAAATATTTCTTACTAAAAGCCCGAAGGCTGAATATATACATTCTCAAAAGACCCGAAGGTCGAAAGTACAAACTTAAAAGCCCGAAGGCTTGCAAAAAGAAGTGCTAAAAGTAATTCAGGCCTCAGGAGAACCACCTCCATCCCCGGAGCCCTCTTCGGCCTCTTCATCTTCCTCGTCTTCGTCATCGCCGCTCGAGGCCTCACTTGAAGGAAGATCCTCTATGATAGCTTGGGCTTCGGCTGCTTTAGCTTCGGCCTTCTCAATCTCTTCATCAAGGTTAAGTTCCCCGGCGCGACACCGCTTGAGCAACCTTAACCGAGACTTAATGATGGCCCACCGCTTGTCGAGCTCGGCCCTTTTCACCTTAAGTGCAGCCTTATCCTTTCGGGCCGCAATTTCATCTTTCAGGGCAGCGATCTGATCATCCTTGGCTGAAAGCTTGGAATTCTCACCCTCTAGCTTCTTAATGTGAAGCAGGTGATCTCTCAGCTGATCTTGATGCTTTTTGGCCAAATTAACCGCCTCGGTTTTGGTTCGTGACAGCTCGTCCCTCAGCCTCGCGACTTCCTCTCCCAGCCGTGAGCGTTCAGCTTCAAAATCATCACCGAGGATCTTAATCTTAGCTTCGGAGTTCGCCTCAGCTTCGCGTAACTCGGCCTGAGACTTGGCTAAATCAGCTTTCAGCAGAGCTATCTGAGCATTGAATTTATCTTTTTGCTGATCCCATAGGCGAGACACACGCCGAACCTCAGCGGTCCTCGAAGACTCAACCTCGACGGCTTTCAAAGAAAGGATGAAAGTCTGAGCAAAGGCCAAATAAACAAAAGTCAGATATAACCCGAAGGTAAAGATGCAAATCAAAACTCTTTTGGTCTCTTAAAAGTTTTTAATATGGTAAAACTTACCCTCACTGCGTTGGAGGCCAGGGTACTGTATAGCTGACCCGGGGTAAACTCTTGCATGAGCCTGTCCTCGGTTGGCCCTAACAAGGGTGTAAGTCTAAGGAGATCCTCGGGGTTGCACCCAAGAAGATTTGAAGACATCGGCACCTCAAGCTTCCGGTAAGACCCCACCGAGGAAGAAATCCTCGCGGGTTCGGAATGCGCTCTCATTGACCCGGGGCCTGCCTCTCCGATGAATGCAGCAGCTCCAGCTTCGGTAACTTTAGCCTTACCTTTGGCTTTTTCCGCGGCTGCATCAGGCTCGGGCTCTTGACCTTCAAGATCTACAACGGCGACATCTCCTCGAGACCAAGCCTCGTCGGCTGCCTTATCCTCGGGCTCATCCACCAGTCCTCGGCGCCTATCAACCACCACTTCGGGCTGGCGAAGTGTCTCCGCCTCGGTACGAGGAACTACCGAGCGGGACGACTTCTTCGACGTAGCCCTCTTCCGCTTCACGCCTACAAACGAAGGAGAAACTTTAACATTGGAACAGGAAGAAAACAATGCTTAACAATGCGTGCCGAGGACAAGAATTACCTTTGGAAGTCCCTTGATCGGGGGCTCCCTTGGAGATTTTTGGAGACTTGGAAGCCTTCAATCCTTTATACTCCCCGGCTACCGCAGCCAGATCATCGTCGGACTCAGTCTCTTCATCATTTTTCTTCTTCTCTTCCTTCTTCTTCTTACTCTTCTTAGTGTTAGCGGCACGATTTGGAAAACCTGACACCGGGGGAAGGGAAGTCAGAAAAATCCCAAAGTTAACCATTATTAAAACGCTATCAAGACTCACCGTGCCTCTTGCACTGCCAACCAAATTCGGCAGCCATATTCATCCACGTCCTCTCGGGGCGCGTGCGAGCGTTAGTCATCGCTTTCACCCACTCGGTCAAGCCTGCCGGGGGCACGATGTCAACCTTGTTGGCTGAAGAAAAAGCAAAGGAAGGAAATCAGTTAACACTGGCAAACTGCCGAGGAGTAAAATGATAAAAGCGATGTGCTTACGTGTGTTGTTCCACCGTTCGGGGAAATCAGGCTCGGAGGATAAGACCTTGGTCTCCAGCAAGACGTATCTGTCACACCAACCCCGATCCCCGTGGTCTTCACTTTTATGGAGAAGGGCAAACTTACCTCGGTTGTTCAACGCCACAACCCCGGCTTTATGAAAATACGGGTAGTAGAGCGAAATGAGATGTTGGAAGGTGAAGTCCACTTTAGCCTTTTTGCTTAACCAATCCATGCATTGGACCACCCTCCAAACGCCGGGGCCAAGTTGAGCCAGGCATAAGTTGTAGGCCCGGCAGAAGTCGTCAATCACCCTGTGCACTGGGAGAGAAAAGCCGAGGGTGAAGGGATAGGTGTAAGCGAAGGACATCCCCTCCATATTGGGGCACACCCTACTTGTGGGATCGGGGATGATAACCTTTACCTCGGGTCCGAAGCCACACTCCCTCCGAACCCGCTCAATGTGAGCTTGAGTTATGCGGGTTGGCGTAGTGTTAACTGGAATATTTCTATTCTTCCCCTCTTGATCGGCCGTTTGGGCTTGCAGCTTTAAGTCCTTGGAGTTGTCGAAGTGAGAGGGGATTATTTGGTGGGGCTCGAGTTCCTGCTCGAGGGGAATAGATGGTCCCGTGGATCCCCCCTCGGCAATATCTCCGCCCTCGGTACCTCTGCCCTCGGTTTCGCCGCCCTCAGCGTCAACACCCTCACCATCCCCTCCATCGTCGTCATCTCTAAGGAGGGCATCACTGAAACTGCGTAGCGCGGCGTCGTCCAGCACGGCGTCGTCATCACCTGAGACGAGCTCCTCCTCCGCCGCCAGCTGGCGCATTGCTCTCATTTTACGGCGCTTCACGCCCCCAACACCAGACGACACCTCACCTCCTTCAACCACGGCTGCAGCACTCACTGGCGCTGCGGCGGCGGCGTCGCCGCTAGCAACGGCTGCGGCTAAAGGTGGAATTCGCATCCTCTCACCCGAATCACTGGAATCTTGCCTAGAGATTGTGGTAGACATGATAACAATATCGGAAAGGGAAGCTTCTTATGAAATCAGAAAGATGGAAGAGTTTGAACGAGTTCTCAAGCTTTTGGCACTGTTGATCGCTAAAAGGTAAATGGGAAAGAGTTTGATGGAATGCTCCTTTTATAGGTATGGAATACGGAGTGATGATGACGTCAGCGTCATCATTATAACGTTGGAGAAAACAAAATTTTCGGCGCGACGGTTCGGTCGACCCACGGATGAGCGCCACGTGTCATTGAGAAGAGACCTGATGGGACGCGAGCTGTTGACAAAATTTTGAAACGCTTGGATAGGGTTGAGCAACGTCGCTTTCCCGCTAAAACTTCATTCCACTCCTCGGTCTCCTCGGTAGGCAACCGAGGAGTGGGGGGGACTATCTGTATTGGGTAAAAATCGACCCACGGCAATTTGCCCCGGTCACGCAAGTCTCAACGACCGAACACGTCACGGCTAAACAACTGCCGAAGCGATTGAGCAAGTCGCCGAGGCCTTGAAACCGAAGATGCGTCACCGAAGGCGAGCCGCAAGCTGAGCTTCGATAACCTTCACCTCGGTCAAGCAACAGGGCCAAGCCACCGAGGTCATCAGCTCTCACCTCGGTGGATCCCCTCGGTTCAAGCGGCTTTGCAGCCCACTACTTCACCCCACTAACTCAGCCAACACACACCAAGATCGTGGGACAACATGGCAGCAGATAGTGGAGATCGTGGGCAAGGCTTATATCCATAAATATCAGTTCATTTCATGTAATAGGGATCCAGAAATTTATACCGAAACTCTGCCCAAATTTGTACTGAACATCCATATATTGAAATCGAGTTATTTTACGTATTTTTCATCTGTTTAGCGCATTATTTACCGCTTTGATACAAAGATTTGCTTATATTCGAATCCAAATTCGATTTGTGTACCTAAAAACGATTTAGGCCCATACAATAATGTATAATAGTGGAGTATGATTTAGTTACTCGAAAGCTAAGGTAGATCCTAAAAGCTGAAAAAAGAAGGAAAAAGAAAAAGACAAGTCAGAACTTTTGACAACTACGCACTTATGTAGTTATGTTATGGTATTCCTAATAAAAATACTCCATCTGTTTAAGTTTACTTGTCTAAATTCAACTTTGCACTACAACCAAGGCAAAATAAGAAAAATTAGACTTGACAAATCTGCCCTTATTTATTATACTTTGTTGTAGTTTCTAATTAATTGGAAAGGGATTTTAAAGAATTTAACCATTTAATGTCAAGGGTAAATTAGGAAGAACATAACTAATTTTATCTTGAATTGCTAAAGGGACAAGTAAATTAAGAATTTGACTTTGCTAAATTTGGATAAGTAAATTTAAACGGAGGGAGTAGTTATTAAGTACTAAGGATCACTTTTCCAAGAAGTTGCAATTTCATTTCATTCTGTATGTATACTTAAGTTGAGTTTAAATTTTGTCTTAACACAATGTTTTAAAAGGCGGGGCACAAGGCGAGTCGTTTTACTTACAATGAAGCGAGGCGTAAGCCCCGATATATGGGGCGTAAGTCCCATGGATCTTATTTTTTAATTAATAAAATAGCGTAATGAGACAAAAAAATATCAAAAGTACAAAAAAATTAAAAAAATTAAAAATAAGAAAAAAAGTTATGAAAACAAAAGATCTAACCTTTTTAACAATTGTAAGAAATTGAATAATGTTACAGTTTTTATGAGATACAAATAAACCATAAGGCCTTATCTTTCAAACAATTAAAAATAAAAATTTGTTACTATAAAAAGTAAATAAACAATAAAATTTATTACTATTATAATTTAAAACATTAATTCTTCATTGATAAATATAAAATTTCTTCTAAATGGCAAAATAACTGAAGTCTAACAATTTTGAGTGACAGAAATATAACATGAAAACCAATAACAAGTGATGATATTATAAACATCGACTATGCATTTTTAGATTAAGTATGCAGATGATATTCACCTTTATGATATTCTCAATTATAATACATGTAATATTATGTCTCGTTAATTGAGTTATACTCAAATTTTGAATTTCTATAGATAAATATAACTTGATTTAAAAAAAAATTGTGGATGAACAATCTTAATTAGGGAATTGGACAGATCATTTGCATAGGTTCTATAAGACGAGTCCCGAGCGTTGAGCGTTGGGCGTGCTCTGGGCACATCATCGGGTGCTTGAGGCGTAAGCCTCACGGATCTAAGCTCCGCCCAAGAGTCTCAGGGCGTTTTGCATGTGCCCCGCCCCGGGGTGAATCGCAGGCGAGTCCCAAATCTGCCTTTTAAAACAGAGTGTTAACACATTGTTGCAGAAACGAAAATATATGTATGGCGCCAAATAGTCGAAGTGCTTGGTCCCTCCAAAGCCTATTGAGCATAAATGGTCCTTTGATGGGATAAAAAATAGGTCATCTGTCTTGCATGTCACTCTTTTTCCACCCAAAAGCTAATTAAAGTCAAAGAAGCTAATTTTCCATTTTAGCATAACATTTGGATAGTAGAAGTATTAGTACACACATAAGTAAAATAAGTAGGATGATAAATGCGCAATCCCTCCTAAGACAATTAGAGAAAAATGTTACACGTTGAATTAATACACAAACAAACTAACCAAGTTCGTATTTTTGTGGAAGGGGGAGCGAGGGATGAATAACTTGGCGGTGGCCTCCCATATGAGGTATCTCGTTAGCTGATGGTCAACCACTCAAACAAGAAATATCAAAAGGTGACTAAAAGATTTTTTTTTTTTTTAAATGGTATGTCGTGTTTTTGAACTATATATTTATTAAAAAGTAGTCTACATTTGCCAAGATTTCATTCATGTATCGGACAAACTTTATACTAGTTGATCTTACGAGTGAACTAATTTGTTATAGATCAGTAAAACCAATGCTTGAGGTATTGTCTTTAAAAGAGGCTTCTTTTTGTTGAGGAAATGTTTTGAAGAATGATAAACGGGAAGGATCCAGTAATTCTGGAGGAGAACTTGGTCCTTGTATAAAAGGGCACGACTGATCGAAAAGATTGTGGGTTGCAAATCCCTGCAGAATTAGGAGTAGTGAAGTGTGTACGAGTATGCATCCTAGTCAGACTAAAAGAGGTTGTGCCGTGGCTGTGTCTTCGAAGTACGAATACGAGTTGGACTTAAACAAGGAAAGAGTCACAGGAAATCTTGTCTTGCCATAATTACAAGGTTTCCTTGTGGAACTCAACTTGGGTTTTGAAAGCCCATAGAAATACAAGTAGTTGATGCAGCCATAATCAATTATTCACAAAAAGAGAGTTGAGAGCATACACAGGCGATTTAGCAACTTTCAAGGTGAGATAACTGAAGAAGACAACTGGTGGAGTTAAGTAGGTGGAGTCTAGATATTCTGTCTAGGTTCTTGGTTTGTAAGTTGTCTTGTTTTATGCTATCATTGTCATTACCTATCAGCTTATCTTAGAAGCGATTGTGTTAGGTGAACTTTTGAGAGATTACTTTGTAAAGCTAGAGGTTAGCTTTGTTGAGTGATTAGGGTCTAGAATGTAGCCCCTTGGTTACCGAGTTTTGTAATCTAAAACTTGCTCTTTGTGTTAGTTGATTGGTTCGAAAATGCCAGAGTATGGGTCGTGATTTTTCTCCCTTGAGCAAGGAGTTTTCTACGTAAAAACATCGTGTTCTGTGTGCCTGCTGATTGTGTGAGTTGTCGTGTTGAAATGCAAACTGTTAAGGCAAGAACGAGGTTCTTGACTTAGGAGAATCTGGTTCTTAAAAAGAAAAATCGGTAGACACTATTCAACCCCTACCCCCTTCTAGTGTCCATAGGAGGTGCCTAGATTATAACAAGTGGTATCAGAGCCGTTCTTCTCGTGCTAGGCTAACACCTTGAGAAGGATCACAATCATGAGTGCACAACCTACCATCACTGAAGGACAATCAGTTCTAAGGCCCTCACAGTTCAATGGGCAGTACTATGCTTGGTGAAAGAACAGAATGGAGAACTACATTTGTGCTGAGGATTACCAACTCTGGCTTATAGTATCTGAATGGAACTTAATCCCTACCAAAATAGTTGGAGAATGAGCTGCTGCTCGACAATAGCCTAAATCAAAAGAGGAGTTCAATGAAGCTGACTATAAGATGATTGAAAAAAATCACAAATCCAAACGTTTGGTAATTTGTGGTCTTGGTCATGAGGAGTTTAATAGAGTATCCTCTTATAAGACTGCTAAAGAAATCTGGGATGCCCTGGAAGTTGCACATGAAGGAACCACTGAAGTGAAGGACTCCAAGAGGAGAATGCTAAAAAGACAATTTGAGTTGTTCACTATGGGAGAAAAGGAATCAATCCAGGATATGATGACCAGGTTGACCATTATCCCTGGATATGGAGTTGCTTGAAGTAGAGATGGTGGAAAAGGTTCTGAATGTACTACCTGAGGCTTGGGAACCCAAGATGACTGCTATCACTGAGTCCAAACCTCTCAGATCCATCAAACTTGAGGAATTGGGCGGGAGTTTGAAAACACATGAGATGATGAAGGATTCGAAAACTAAACCAGCACTCAAGAAGGACAAGACCCTTGCACTCAAAGCAACTGATGAAAGTGAGGATTATATTGATTTGCAATCAGTTGAAGTTGCAATGATTAGTGCTCTGAGACAAAAGTTCAACTTGGGAAAGTTCAAAGGATTCAAAAGAAATAACAAGGAGAGCCCTGGAAGAAAGAATATAGTTGACAGTCCAGATTACTCTGGATGCTTCAAGTGTTTCAAGAAGGACCATGCTGTCGTGGATTGTCGAATGTGGGAAGTTGAATGGATGAAGAATAGAGCAACAAAGGAAAGGGAAAGGGAAGCATCAAAAGAGAATGACAAAGACAAGAAGAAGGTGAGACGACCTCCAAACTTCAGAGCAGAAAGAAGAAAAAGAAAGGAAGCTTTCTATGCTACATGGGGACCTACTGACAGTGAGTCTGATCAAGAAAAAGAATCTGAAGATGATTCTCCACTAGCACTGATGGGGTTGTCAAATGTTAGTTTAGACGAGGAGGATCCTCGGGAGTTCAGAGGAGGAAGAGATCCTTCAAAGCCACCTGTGTTTAATGGGACAAACTACAAGTGTTGGAAGAAATAGATGAAAAACTTCCTTCAAGCAATGGATTACAGTCTCCGGTTGATTGTGAAAAGAGGACCTCATGTTCCTGTCAAGAGAGCAGCAAATGGGGTTCTAGTTCCAACGTTGGTAGAAGAACTCGATCCTCAAGACCTAGACTGGTTGCAGGCAAATGCCAAAGCTGAATTGTACTTGAGAAAAGGGCTGACTACTGATGTGTTAGCAAGGGTACTTGAATACAAGTCCGCCAAAGAAGTTTGGGAGAAGCTGAAAGAGATGTACACAGGAGATGACCAAAATAAAGACTCAACCTTTATGGCAACTGATGGAGAAGAAGCTTCTCATTCAGCAGAGGTAAGTCTTTCTGAGCTTAAAGAAAATCTGCAAACCTACTCTACTGAAAATCTGATTTTAATTACTGCCACTTTAATTGAGGGTTATGAAAAATAAAAAATTGAGAAAGATAAATTAACTGAAGATATAAGTGATCTTAGAACTAAACACAAGAGTCTTCAAGAACAAAACATTGAGCTGGAAGAAATCAATGCCATTTTAAAAGGGCAGACTCTTGTGTCAAATTCTAAGATCACAGAACTGGAATTAGAATTAAATCAGTTAAAGGAGAGTGTTAATGGTAAGCAAGTAATAAGTGAAGTTCAAACCTTTCTTGAAAATGAACTTAAAAGAACGAATAAGATCCTGTACTAGGAAACTGAGAGAAACAGGATTTTGAATCAGAAGGTTGAAAAATCTGACTATGAGCTTACCAGGTTAACAAAATGGAATAAGTCCTATGAGGCAATGAACTGGATCCTTGAAAATCAGAATAAAGGAAAACAAGGGCTAGGATTCAAAAAACCACTGCCTCTATATAATCCTAAAAGCAAATATGTGGGTTTGCCTTGCAATATGTTGTGTACCTTTTATGGTGAAACTGGGCATTACAGACAAAGGTGCATGAATGCAAGCAAGGAAAAGACCAAAATAAAAGAAGTGTTCTACCTCAATGGGCTAAGAAAGATTTGATTCTTCCATTTCTCATAAGAAGGGACCCAAGCTTGCCTGGGTTCCTAAGCTAACCCTTAATTTATTTTGCAGGCTGGAGTGAGGGAGAACAACCCAAGCTGGATTCTTGACATGGTTGTTCAAGGGACATGACAGGAGATAGAAGAAACTTTCACTCACTCGCAGCATTCAAGGAGGCAGTGTAGCCTTCGGAGGAGGAAAAAGTGGTCAGATTTTAGGAATTGGAAAAGTTGGGAGAACTCTGAATCATGCCATTGAAAATGTATACTGTATTGATGGTCTCAGTTATAACTTGTTGATTATCTCTCAACTGTGTGATAGAGGGAATGAAGTGAGTTTCTCATTTGTAGGGTGTGTTGTGAAGAACCTATAGAGTGGAGAAATTGTTATGGAAGGAAAAATGGTGAACAATGTATACAAAGCATCACTGAGATTACTGCCTGAAAACAACCTAACATGAATTAATGTTCAAGAAAGTGATTTTCAACTTTGGCACAAAAGAATGGGACATGTCAGTCAGTCACAGCTCAACAAGCTAGTATCAAAGGAGCTGGTTCGTGGACTGCCTAGTAAGAAATTTGAATGTGATGCTTGTGTCAAAGGAAAAACATGTGAGATCATCCTTAAATCAAAGAAGGCAATGAGCACATCAAAACCACTGGAATTGATACATATGGATCTGTGTGGACCTATGAAAGTCAGGAGCAGAGGAGGAAAGAGGTGAGAACAAGGAGTCAACATGACAGGGGGAACCTCAGATGAAGTTGATGATTCAAAAAATCATGAAGAACCTACCCAAAGTGATGCTGAAAGTCCTTCTCATCATATCCAATCCAGGCCATGGAAGCACCAAGTTCTCATCCTTTGGAGAATGTGCTGTCTGAATTGGATACTGGAATTATGACCAGGTCGGTCTTGAAGAACTTTTGTGCATTCTTTGCTTTCCTATTATCTCTAGAACCAAAGAATATAAAAGAAGCCTTGGAAGATCCAAATTGGGTTCTAACCATGCAGGATGAATTGCATCAGTTTGAAATAAGCAAAGTGTGGCATCTGGTTCCTAAGCCAAAGGACAGATCAATCATTGGAACAAAGTAGGTTTTCAGAAACAACTGAATGAGCATGGTATAGTAACAAGAAACAAGGCTAGATTAGTAGTTCAAGGATACAGTGAGGAGGAAGGAATTGACTATGATGAAACTTTTGCACCAGTAACTAGGATGGAAGCCATTAGAATGTTGATTGTCTTTGCTACATACATGGAGTTTACACTGTATCATATGGATGTGAAGATTGCCTTCTTGAATGGTTACCTCAATGAAGAAGTCTATGTAATACAGCCACCAGGGTCATGAACGGTGAATGTTCCTGATCACGTTTACAAACTTGATAAGGCCACTCTATGGATTGAAGCAAGCTCCAAGAGCCTGGTATGAAAGACTATCAGGGTTCTTGCTGAAGAATGGTTTTTACAGAGGGAAGACTGATAACACACTATTCTTAAAGAAGAAAGGAAAGGATCTATTGGTGACTCAGGTATATGTTGATGACATCGCTTTTGGAGCCACTGATGAGGAGTTGTGCAAGGGATTTGCTGAACTGATGGGCAGTGAATTCGAAATGAGCATGATGGGAGAACTCAATTTCTTCCTAGGATTGCAGATATAACAGACTCCTGAAGGAACATGATTCATCAATAAAAATATGTCAAGGAACTTTTGAGAAATTTGACATGGAAGGAGCAAAAGAAATGACTACCCCTATTGCTCCTGGAACCAAGCTGGATATGGATGAACTAGGTCCTTCTACAAATGAGACAAAGTATAGAGAAATTATAGGTTCACTCCTCTATCTCACAGCCAGTCGACCTGATATAGTATACAGTGTGGGATTTTGTGCTAGATTTTAGTCCAAGCCTAAGGAATCACATTTGACAGTTGTGAAGAGAATCTTGAAATACTTGAGGGAACTCAGGATCTATGTCTATGGTACCCAAGGGGAGGTACTTTTGAACTAATTGGTTTTGCTGATGCAGATTATGCAGGTCACTTGATGGACAGGAAGAGCACTTCAGGAATGACACATTTTCTTGGTCCCTGCTTAGTTTCTTGGGCAACAAAGAAGCAGAACTCAATAGCCTTATCTACTGCAGAAGCTGAGTATGTAGCAGGCTGCATCATGCTGCTCACAATTGCTATGGATCAAACAGCAGTTGGAGGGACTTTGGAATTAAATGTGGAGCTGTGCCCATTTTCTATGATAACACAAGTGTAGTGAACATTGCCAAGACCCAGTCTAACATAAAAGAACAAAGCACATTGATATTAGACACCATTTTCTTAGAGATAATGTAGAAAAGGGTCTGATTACTATGAATTCTTATAGGACTGAGGACCAAATTGCTGACATATTTACCAAAGCACTGAACAAAGTTCAATTTGAGAGGAACATGTTGGAATTATGGATGACCAAAATATACGGATGACTCAGCATTTGTTCCCCAATGATTGGTTAGTTAAGTGTTCAGCACCTGCTTGTAACTATTGTTGTTATTGTCCAGTCTAAATTTTATACTTATTAAGTATACTTGCTCAGCTGAGTAGCACCAGGTTGGGCTAATGTATTTCCATGAAAGAACCTACAGGGTACGTGGAAGGAACCAAGGCAAGCATGAGGAACCATGTCTAGGTACAGCTAAACAACTATTTGTGTTAAGTGTCATAACTAAAATTGATTGTCAAATATACATGTGTCAAGGAAGGCTCCCCATGTTCGTGTAACCGCTCTGATTATAGGAATAATTCCTTTTGTGGTTAGACTTCTACTAGACTTTACCGAATCCCACTCATTTAAAAAGGTCTTATTTGGGTAAGTCAATGTAACTGTCAAATCAATACCTTTCCCGGTTTTCAAAACTTCAAAAATCTGCTTTTCTCTTTTTAGCCATAATTAGCACCTTGTCCCTAGAGAAATCCCCTACCCCCATTACTTATTCTCATCTCACAATTGATAGGAAGAAAACTTGCAAAATCTTTCCTTACTCCGTCCCCTCTCTCTCTCTCTCTCTAAAAAATGAAGCAAAAATTCCCTTCATCTCTCACAGAAACCCTAACAAAAAATTCACCATGTCTCAAGCACAATCCTCATATGCTTCTCCTACTAAAAGCTCAGAGACCAAAACGTCCAAAAAATCTACTCCCAAACCCCCTCCCTCTACTCTCGCGGAGAGAATCATCAAAGCTAGGGTAAAATTCCTCAAAAGGGCAGGAAAGAAAGGTGTCAAGAAGATTGTTGTCAAATCCTTGCCTCCTACGCCGGCAGAACCAGTCTCTTATGAAAAACCGGTTGAGGTAAAAAATGACTCTACTCTTTCTGATTCTACTGCTTTAGAGTCTGTAAAAAGTCCTGAAAAATTGAGTACTTAAATATTGGTTAAAAGACTAGATGAAATAGTAGAAAAAAGTAGAGTCTGTAGCATCTCTGATTGGGGGAATGTTGGTGAGAAGAATGTGCAGGTTGTTCAGGAGGAGTCTGTGCCTAAGATAAATTTTTAGGCCCCTTTAGTTACTGAGGGAGTATTAGAGGTCAATGTAGTCGAAAACGTGTTGGAAAAATTAAGAGAAGAGGATTCTGCTGAATCCCAAAAAGACATGTCAACAAACCTAGTTTGGAGGCTGTTCCTATTGAGGAAGTTCATGGGATATCGGTGTTAGAAGGTCCTGTAGTTGGAGGACCCAGTTCTGTTGAAGCTACAAGGACTGAGTAAAGAACCCGGTTCTCGCTCAGATCCTATTGTGGCTGAGGTTGCAGAACTAAAATTGGATTGATTCTGAGGAGGAAAAGGAATGAGAAAATTCTGGAGGGTGATGGGTGAAAGTGAGAAATTTGTAGAGAAGTTGAGGAAAATAAAAATAAGTGTACAAAGAAAGTTTGGGGAGGAAAGATGAGAAGTTATTGGAAGAGGGTGAAGAAGAGGAAGTTGTTTTGTAAGTGAGACAAAGATTGAAACTGATAAGAAGAGATGAGACTGTTGAAAGGGGGAATGCCTATACCCAAAAGTAGGTTGGTGGATGAGAGTAGTGAGGACTCTCAGGATGAGAAGACTGTAAGTGAGGATAGAACTACTGCTCAACCAGCACCTAGAAGGGTGGCTACCAGGTCTGCCCTAAAGCAGCAGTTAGAGAAGGCGGAGAAGCTTGAAAAGAAGGTCAAGAAAGTGAGTAGTGAAAGACGGGATGAGAAGAAAAATGAGAAGAAGGTTGTTGAGGCCAAGGAGGAAAGTGATGAAGCATGAAGTTATGTTGAGCCCAGTGATTCAGATACAGACAGTGAGTTAGAAAGCAAGAAGATGAGGAAAGACACTGATGAGGAGGTTGACAGAGTAGCCTTCTTTGCAAGGCACCAAGTACTGGCTGGAAGTATCTTGAGTGACCTTCAGGAGCATAATATGAAACCTCTACTAAGGAAGGTGGAGGATCAAGGCTGGTTAAATCTCTTTTCCAAGAAATACAGGTTATGTATTCTGATGAGGTCAGGGAATTTTACTCAAACTGCAGAGTGGCTGCTAGGAGAGTGTTTCAGTTGTCAAGGTGTAGAGATTGAGTTTGGAAGGACAAAGTTGGAAGTTATGCTTGATGTTCCTGCTGAGCGTTATTGCAGGTATGTCAAGCTGCAGTGGCCAAAAAGGACTGATGGACTGACTCCTCTGAGTGTGGTGAAAATATTCTCAGGAAAAACCAAACTCAGAAAAGAGAGGAAGGTTGATAAGAAAGAAATGGAGCCGGCTCATCAGTTACTTTTTGAGTTTGTTCATAGGTTTCTACTGCCAAGGGGAGAAAGGAACAGTGAGGCTAGTGCTCTTGACTTGACATATATGGACCTGCTGGACAAAAGAGTGAGGATCAATCTACCTGGTCTGATAATCAGACACATAAAAAGGATTGCAGATACTGATCAGAAGCCACACTCTTTGGTGCATTCCTACATCCTACAGCAGGTTCTTGAGCACTTTGGGGTACCTTTAGAAGCCGGGAAAAAGTCAACCATTCATAAAATATTTAGGCTGAAGTGCTGAAAAATTGTGATTTCTTCAAAGAGAAGAGAGCTTTCAAGAGATCAGTGCAGGTCAACCAGGAGCAGTCTGAAGAAAGTGAGGACTATGGACCAGAGGAAGCAATTCAAGCAGTAAAAGAGCTGGAACATCATGTTCTTGAAGTGAATGCAGAAAATGCTGAGTTGCAAAAGAATGGAATTGAAGGATCAAGAAATTGATCGCTTGAAAATTGAGTGCCACAAGCATGAGGCCGAGCTGGTGATGGAAAGGGCCAAGAATACAAAGAACCTTGAGGCACTTGTCAAGCACTTCAACTTGAAGACCTGAGTCCTACTTTTCTTCCTCCATGTCCTTGATAAAACCCTTCCTTATCTCTCTGTGTCCTTCCTTGATTTGTTACTTTAAGACAATCTCTTCACGTTGTGTACTTAATAGGGCTGTGTGGTTGTCACGCCCCGGATAACTGGTTTTAAATTTCTTTTGCTTGAATTGGATATGTTCTATAATATATCTGGTTCTACTTGGGCCCTTAGCCTTATTCCTGTGTGTTTATTTTCAGTTGACATGATTGCCTTGTGCTCTAGACTTGATGATACTAACTTGTTCCTGCAGGATTTTGAATCTTTTCGATGATGCCAAAAGGGGGAAGAAGGAAATGTTGGGGGTGTTTGTGACCTACCTTTTCTGTTTTAAATTTTTTAAACTGCATTTTTGTTTTTGTGTTTTTGGAAATTTTGTCTATTCAGGTTCTTTGGCAACATTTGTTTGTCATCATCAAAAAGGAGGAATTTGTTGTGGAAATGTTTTGAAGAATGACAAACGGGAAGGACCCAGTAGTTCTGGAGGAGAACCTGGTCCTTGTATAGAAGGGCACGACTGATCGAAAAGACTGGGTTGCAAATCCCTGTAGAACTAGGAGTAGTGGCGCGTGTACGAGTATGCATCCTAGTCAGACTAAAAGAGGTTGTGCCATGGGTGTGTCGTTGAAATACGAATACGAGTTGGACTTAAACAAGGAAAGAGTCACAGGAAATCTTGTCTTGCCATAATTACAAGGTTTCCTTGTGGAACTCAACTTGGGTTTTGAAAGCCCATATAAATACAAGTAGTTGATGCAGCCGTAAATCAGTTATTCACAAAATGAGAATTGAGAGCATACACAGGCGATTCAGCAACTTTCAAGGTGAGATAACTGAAGAAGACAACTAGTGGAGTTAAGTAGGTGGAGTCTAGATATTATGTCTAGGTTCTTGGTTTGTAAGTTGTCTTGTTTTATGCTATCATTGTCATTACCTATCTATTTATCTTAGAAGCGATTGTGTTAGGTGAACTTTTGTGAGATTACTTTGTAAAGCTAGAGGTTAGATTTGTTGAGTGACTAGGGTCTAGAGTGTAGCCCCTTGGTTACCGAGTTTTGTAATCTAAAACTTGCTCTTTGTGTTAATGGATTGGTTCGAAAATTTCAGAGTGTGGATCGTGGTTTTTTTCCATTGAGCAAAGAGATGTAAAAACATCGTGTTCTGTGCCTGCTGATTGTGTGAGTTGTGTTGAAGTGCAAACTGTTAAGGCAAGAACAAAGTTCTTGACTTAGGAGAATCTGGTTCTTAAAAAGAAAAATCGGTTGATACTATTCAACCCCCTTCTAATATCCTTAGGAGGTGCCTAAATTATACTCCCTCCGTCCCAATTTATGTGGCACCATTTGATCGGGTACGGAGTTTAAGAAAATAGAGGTTGACCTTGTTAAATATCAATTTTATCCTTGAAAAAGTAAGAGAGAGAAAATTTGAGTAATAAAAAAGTTGTTGGTAGGTTTAAAAGTATGTAGAGCCCAACAAGGGTAAAATTGATGCATTAAATAGTTATTAAATAAGAAAAGGTGCCACTTATTTTGGGACAAACAAATAAGGAAATGGTACCACATAAATTGGGACGGAGAGAGTAGTATATTTTTGGACAAATTACAAAGTACACCCACATCGTCTGGGAATTGGACAATATTCAAAAACTAGTATTATATCATTTTGACTGCGTACTTTAATTTGCATGTTCTAAGCAGTGGGTCTTGGTTGAGTTGGGGTCTCCATTGAATGTTACTACGCATTCGGCATGGAATAGAATAGATAATAAACACTTAGATGCTTGTTTGCACGACCTCTAATTTTAATTTATTCATAACACCATATATTGATGCATATCCAAATTTTAATACACTTTTGTGATATCTCTAGATCCGGGCCAGACCTTTAATTGCAACAATATATAATTAACATGAAATCAGTTCTATGGAAAATTTTATTTTAAATTGACCACCTAGCTATCCTGGAAAGTGATGGACAAACAAATAATTTAGAGTGATAATATTTGAGGAGAGGCGGTGGCAAGCTACTATCATATTAGGTTGAAATTACTACACTTAGTAATTCAAATTTCCTGAATGATATATGTAAACTGCAAATCAGGAAGTAAATATATTTTGAAATGTGAGTTATACAGTCGTATTTTTTGTCCAAATTAATAATAATAATTATAGAACGATTAAATAAGAAGAGTATTTGATGCATGTATGTGTAACAGACATTTCACTCTCCTACTTTTCTCTAATATTGAAATGGCTTTCTTATGCTTTCGATATGTACGTTCAATCTCGTTAAACCTTCCAATAGCTCGTATATTTTTTTTATCTTAATTAACGTGTCAAATATTTG